>CAXKVI010000005.1:12349183-12419183 GCA_964058755.1 Campiglossa producta | reverse complement strand
ATTTTTGGGACGATAGTGGCGACAACCGTACAGAGAGGACTAACACTTTTATATAGCTGTTAATTCTACATAACTAGCTATGATGCAGCTAATTTAGGTATTCTAAGCCCCTTCATTGCATTCAATTACATACATATTTATTTATTATATCTTGTGCAGCTGTAACTGCTTTTAACTTTAGTAATTCAAAAATTCTACACTCAGATCGTTAAAATAGGTAAGCAAGAAATTCCAAAAATGTTGAAAATGTTGCCGTATTTATTAAACTTTAATGATGCCTGCCACCTGTGTGTCAGTGTACGTCCAGTAATCGAACTGTTTGTATAATGACTTCTAATGTGTGTAACAGACGAGCTGCCAATAAACTTTCTTTATTAAATTTCACGCAGGACACGTAAGAAAGTTCAGGCGTTGGTAGGGCGTACAAAGCATTTGAGTTATTTGCCAGAGGAGCTTACATTGGCAAAACAGGTCAAAGTTCATTACTTTTGTGCGTTGTGTGCAGTTCGAAGGGCATTGAATTCTTTCATTTTACAAGCAATGTGGATATTTTTGCTTTATTGGAAAAAAAAAACTCTTCAACGTTTGTGAACGAGAATTTGCAAAATGTTTTAGCAGCGCGGAATAAGGGAAAAGTTGCCTTAAAGGAATTTCTCAATATAAAAGTTATTGATGGACATATCGCATACTTACTGAGCGAGCGCTGAAAGAATTTGCATCATACAGACCGGTAGATATGTATTTATTGAAAGTACCAGGCAGTATGGATAACATAAAAATTCCAAATACATAGCTCCTTCGGTGTAAATGGGTTAATAAATAGCCACTAAAGGGTTAAGATATTACACATTTACTATATGTAGTATGTATCTATTTGTGTAGATATACCGATTGTGATTTAAATAATGGTTACAAGTCTAAAAAATAAATTTGGCCACCAATGGGTTAATACATGACCCCTAATGGGTTAAGATTCTAAAGATTGACTGCTTTAATGTCGATATAACTATTATGATGTAAATATTTTCATCATAAATGCGCTAATACATGGCCGATAATGGGTTAAAGTTCTAGAGATTAACTATTTTAGTATGAATTCAAGAAAAAGCGTACATCTGTTACCAATGGGTTAATGGTCCGTTATATTTAAAAAAAGGAACCGGGCACTTACATAAAAAGCAATCCACAACTATAATGAATAACATTTAGTACTTCGGTGACCGAGCTTGAGCTCGATGCTATCAAATAAGCGCTAACTTTATTTACCCAAAATGATCCCAAAATGATCCTAAAATAATCCCAAAGTAATCCTAAAATGATTCCAAAACGACCCCAAAAAGAACCTTAAATGTTCCCAAAATGACCCAAAACGACCCCAAAATGACACTAAAATAATACCAAAATGATCCCAAAATTACCCCAAAATGATACGAAAATGACCTCAAAATTGTCCCAAAATGATCCAAAATTGAAACCAACATATTCTCAAAATAGCCCCAAAATTATTCCAAAATGACCCCTAAATGATACCAAAATGATCCTTAAATAACCGTATATGATCCCAAAATGACCCCAAAATGGTCACCCCGGGCGACAACCCTACTTGAAAATATTTTATATTGAACCCAAAAAGACTCTTAAATGTTCCCAAAATGACCCAAAATTTTTCCCAAAAATGACCCCAAAGTTGTCCCAAAATGATCCAAATTTGAAACCAAAATGTCCTCAAAATAGCCCCAAAATTATCCCAAAGTGACCCCTAGTTACTCACAAAATTATCCTAAAACAAACCAAATATGATCCCAAAATTACCCCAAAATATACAAATACAATACGGCAAAATGGTTACCCTGGGCGGCAACCCTACTTGAAAATATTTTAGTTGGTATGTCGGCGAAAATACCTTTCATTTGATACCCATATTGACATATCTTACTGCATGATTTAAAAAAAATGAGATAGCTGGCAACACTGTAAACCGCCCCAAGTGGCAACCCCGAAGTGAACAGTCTTAGGATCAATCATACTATTTATACTCAAAATTTCATCCAAATCGGTCAAGCGGTTCCCGAGATAGTACCGGATATACAAATATTCAAATGTACAAATATGCAAGTTTAACTCGTTAAGGCCCGGTTTTTCAGTGCAAGTTTAAACTACAGACAAAGTTGACTAGAGTTTATCTCATACAAATTGACCGTTTAAACTAAGTTTAAACTCGCAGTAATGTTAAAACTTGCACTGAAACCCCGAGCCTAAAGTCTGGTTTTCATTAGGCCAAATTTTGACAACTTTTATCGACTTTATCGAAATGAGCAAGCAAATTTCGATAAACTCTATGAAATTTGACACCATTTGACATAATGAAAACCAGCCTTAAAAGTTATCAGATTTGAATTACTAAATGTTACTCATACGCCGTGTACGACCTTTACAGCCTTAACGATGGTGCCCACTCAGCTACATCATTTTCATATTTAAATAAGAAACCTTCAACTCTAAATATGAAAATGTCATTTGAAATTGAAACTTGAAACTTCGGTTTGAATTGAAAACATTTTATTTCAAAATCAGTATAGTCAATTTAAAACAGGAAAGTTTAATTTTAAAACTAAAAAAATATCAGTTTAAAATCAGCATAGTCGCTTTAAGAGAAGAATTTTTCCATTCAAAATTGGAAAACATCATTTGAAAATTAGAATTTCCTTTTTAACATGAGAATATTTCATTTTAAAATAGGAAACTATCAATTCAGTTGTTAAATTTTCTCATTTTTAAGCGAAATTTTTTTTTTTAAATTTAAAGTGACTGATTTTCAAATGAAATATTCTTCTTTTAAACTCAAGCTTTCTGTTTTTGAAATTAAATTTTCTTATTTTGAGTGGAACTTTTCTCATTTTGAGGTGAAAAATCTTGTTTTTAAATAAGAAATTCTCATTTTAAAATGAAATTCTCTCATTTTGTATTGATAAATTTAATTTGAGTGTTAGACCCAAACCTAAATTGGAGCGTTGAGCGTTTTTTCATCGTGTTGTCTCCTTCTAACTTAACAAAATACTATAAGCTAGAAGGAGACAACGTGATTGAAAAACGCTCAACGCTCCCATTTAGGTTCTGATATTATTATAAACCTACTTCTTTAACCCTAATTCAATCTACCGTAAAAAAAACTTTTAAATACCTAATAAAATGTTAAATTGTTTATTGCAGCTCTCCTAAAGCCTTTGATAACTAAACAAGCCAGAAAATAATTTAAACAAAAGAAACTTAAAAGCAAGAGCCATCCTTAATTGCCAGCTTGGCAGCAGCGTAAATTTATTCTAAGAAAAGCTGTAAATCTTACGTAAATACTTGAAAAATGGCTGAACAACAAAAACTTTCGTTATGTCCACGTCTGGTAGACTATATGGCAATTGTGGGCGCACGTACAATACCGACACAACCCAAAGGGATACCCGGCAATAAAACGCCGCCAGTGCAGGTGAGTGAAAGAGAGTTTTCTTTTGTGTTAGTAAATATGCAGCTTTACATACATACATACCTATACATGTGTATAAGTGACTGTATTTTCTTGTCTCGCCTTTGAGGTATATGTTAAGTTAGTGAACTCATTCATCTTGTAAATTTTAATTGGTAGGTGTAAGTCGAAATTCATGTTATTTATAGTGACTGTTTTTGTTAATATGATAATGCAATTGACGGCTCCTGTGATGTTGTGTATTGCTTGCTTGTTTTACAAGAAAAAGGCGTCGATTAAAGCACAGACTTACTACATCAAACACATTTGGAAATGCGTAGGCAGTTTCTCGATTAGACATTTTTTACGTCATAACCAACTTCTAGATTCTTGATGCAATGAAAATGATGATTCAGAAAACACTGCGTGAAAGGGAAAATCGTTTCACCACATTTTCCGCCTATTTTAACCATCTCTGAGTATTGTTTTTAACCTATTGCATAGATTTTATCGCGGGCTTGGCCCCTAAATAAAAAAAAAAACGGAACGGATATTTGTGAAAAAAGGTTCGAAAAGGTTCGGTGTTAGCAACAGGCCGAATACATAAATTGGATCTCTATCATAAAGTTAATGTTAAAGTTAAAGTTAACCTTAACTTTAACTTTGACTTTGACTGGACGTTGACTTTGACTTTGGCTTTTACTTTGACTTTGACTCTGACTTTGACTTTGACTTTAACTTTGACTATGACTTTGACTTTAACTTTGGCTTTGTCTTTGACTTTGACTTAGACTTCGACTTTGACTTTTGTGACGGACTTTTCCTTTAAAGCTGAGGTAGACCCAGTCCGTCCAGGGTTCTGTAAATAAAATTCCCTAACAAGGTTCCTCTCAAATGATAAGACCCTGATTAAAGTTTAGAATTCAAATTTAGTTTATTGTTGGGATCCTTGTCCTCTTTTCTCAAAAGGTTTCTACAATCTTAGATTTAGTTCACTAGCTACAATACAGGCGGCAGAGGTGAAAACCCCTACTCGACCCGACGTTCGACGGAGGTGAAAACCACCGCCTACTATAACGATAAAGACGGCTGAGGTGAAAACCCCTGCTTGGCCTTCGGTCAGCGGAGGTGAAAACCACCACTGAATATATCTTAAAACTCCTGATCTAGAATAAAGGCGGCTGAGGTGAAAACCCCTGCTTGGCCCAACAGTCAGCGGAGGTGAAAACCACCACTGAATATAAATCTCAGTAATCGTGAGGTGAGAACCCCAGGTTTACATTCGCCGAGGTGAGAACCCCGACTACTATGCCTAGTTTGTCGCAAACGACTCTCTTTTCCTATTGAAATCATTGCCCTTTTATACTATTTTTGCGCGCAGGCAGACTTCCAAATTCCAATAAAATGCTTAAAACTAATTCCCTTAACTTAACGGCGCATCTTCCAACTTAATTCCTACGTCCTTAAGTATATATGCGACATTTACATATTTGCAATTGGTATCATACGTTTTAACAGTTTTCTTCACTACTACTACTTGCTCTTGGAATGCCCCCATTGCCTTCCATCAGCTGTTCGCTCGCACTGCCTTGATCAGCTGGGCCTGCTGTCCACATAAATATTGGTGACGTCACTATGTATAAGATATTTGTTCGTTTTGCTGCATTCCCAACACCTATTGTTTTTGCCGTGCTAACAATGCATTTTCCTTCTCTTCTTTATGCTATGTCCGGTGCATCGGATGATCCAATATGTAGGCATGCGGGTGTATGTAGCCAAGCAAAGCTGTTTGGGTTGGTGACCGACCCTTTTGCTAGTTGGAATGCTGGTAATTTGTTTGTGTAGACTTTCGGTTGTTGTCAACAAGAATATTTTCTGATGTTAGGCCGCTGATAAATTCCGGTAAATATCTTCTATTTTACAAACATACATCAGGGTGTGCCTAATATTTTCCAAATTAGATTTCATTAGCAAATTATGAAATTATGTAGATTGTATGTTTGTATGTACATATAAGAGTGAGTATATGGTTTTGTGCAAAAGCGTGTATGTGCTTGATGTGTAAAATGGCGTATGTGCAGAAATATAAAAATTCATTATTCTTCATATAAATGGCTATATGAGAGTATAAGTATATGGCGTTTGTGCATAACCGCGTATGTACTTCATTTAAGAAATGGCTTATGTGCAAAAGCATCAGATCTCAATGTTTTTGCATAAAAATGAATAAGTATAATATCTAAGTGTTTTTCCTTGTGTAAAACCACGTAACTCGGTGGGGTTTGCAAAACGGCTTATGTGTAAAGGTATAAAATTTCAAACAGCTCGTACTTCATTTGAGCTTATGTATAAATGTTGTGAGGGCTCTGAAGCCTTCGGATTAGGGTCCTCACACTCCCCCCTCACCTACCGCAATAAGACTTATTATTATTTGAAATAAGGCTTGTTGTAACCGTATTCTTCCATGTTGGCGCTGGGCCCTTCATATTTAAGGCTGAAAATTCCAGTATTGTTAAATAAATTGGATATGTGCACAGTATTCTGCGTGCAAAATATAAAAAGTAGTTGTATTTCGTTATTTACTTTAAAATTCGAGAAAAATGTTATTTTGTTGGGCTATGTGCATAAGTTACCGTTTGTGATCGCTATTGTATGGATCACATTATACTTGGTACATTGATGAAAACTCTAGTCCCCTGTGTCTGAGGGGCTGCTTTGTTGTGTTTGTCATTCGCGTGTTACGTGTTTTTGGGTTTTTCGTGCGCGTCCTAAATTGGAAGGACACGAAATAATCGGTTATTTCGCGGTTTTGTTGGTTGGCCATGTTATTGGCGTACTCCGCCGCCATTTGCATCCCGATTTCTATTGTCGATGCTTCACCCTGTATCTCTTCGACGATCAATTGTTCGTTTTCCGGTGGGAATTCTACTTGTGGACTACTTGTTGGTAACTCCCTTATCGATGATGAGCCACATCTCACTACTTTATTACAGTCTCTTTGCTGTCGCGGTCTTAGCATTTGCAATGCTACTTTGGATGTCGATGGTTGCTCTGACTCGTGTGGCGCCTCTGGTTTCTCGGGATCTTTGGTATTCGTGGTTTCTTTAAACCTTACTTTTCGCTGAGCTGTGCTTTGCCTGTTTTTGCTACTCGATTGTTGCCTGCGTGTTTCACCCTGGTGCGGACTCTGCTCCTGCGCGTCCTCTCTTTGTTCCTCGGCCTCGTGATAGGACTTCAGCTCGCTTAAGTGTGCTGTCCTTCTCTTTCCCTTGTATACCTTGTCCAGCTCTACGATTACCGGTGACACAAAGTTCATCACTCGGTGTGGGCCACTGTATTTGGGTGCTAGTTTCGCCGCAAAATTGTCTACTGCTTTGGACAACTGATGCTCTTTCACCAATACCAAGTCGTCTATAGCCGGTTGCCATTGTCTCCTACGCAAGTTATAATGTCTTGCCTGCTCTGTCGATGCCCTCTGCTGCTTACGCCGTACCATGTCATATACCTCCTTCATCTTTGCTGCTTTCTCGCTCAAGATGACCTTTTCCTCGCCCGTGCCAAACGTCTGCTCGTCGTAGAGGGAGCCCGAAATTCTCGGCTCTCTACTTTGTACTACATACGCAGGACTGTATCCTGTCGATTCACACACACTCGTGTTTAGTGCCAACGAAATCTCTGGTATGAACTCATCCCAATTCCTCTGATCCTTGCCGGTAAACTGTGATATCATTCTCTTAACATTTCGGTTTGCCCTCTCTGTCGAGTTTTCCTGTGGGGTATATGGTGCTGTCAGCTGGTGTTTTATACCAAGCTCTTGTAAAAACCGTTTAAAACTTCTGCTAATAAACTGCGCCCCGTTGTCGGTTATTAACACCTTTGGTGCTCCAAACCTCGCTAAAACCCGTTCTCTTAAACCTTTGATCAAATTTTCTGTTGTTGCTTTTCGCATAGCTACAACTTCTACCCACTTAGAAAATCTATCTACAAAAACTAACGCCATCGTGTTGCCATGTTTCGAGCGCGGCAATGGTCCTATAAAATCCGCGCATACTGTTGCCCATGGTTCCTCTGGGATACGTGTTAGCATTTTACCAGCCGCTTGTTGTTGGCTTGGCTTGTAAATTTGGCATTCGTGGCACTGCTGAACGTACTTTCTGACGTCTCTGAACATGCCTGGCCAATAATAACGTATCATTGCTCGTGCAATTGTCTTGCGGATTCCCATATGCCCGGCGCTTGGTGTGTCATGGATTTCGCTTAAAACTCTTTTCCTCTGTGGTGTTGGTACGCATAATTTCCAGGGAACGTGATCGTCGCCATCCACCTGGCCAACTATTCTTCGGTATAATTTCCCCTCTTGAACTACATAATCTGGAAACTTTTCGGGTGTCTTCGTTATTTCTGCTACCTTTGCGGAATACCAATTGCAGTTGACGTCGTCTGGTTGCGCGGTCATGCTGCCCAATTGCTCTTCTAGCGGTTGGCGCGATAGCGCGTCTGCCACGACATTTAACTTCCCTTTTCTGTATTGTACATCGAACGAATATTGCTGTAGCTCTAATGCCCATCTAGCAATTCGTCCTGATGGACTTTCGATTGCATTCAGCCATTTCAACGCTAAGTGGTCTGTGATCACGGTAAAACTGTATCCTTCTAGATATGGCCTCATTTTCCTTATTGCCCAAACTATTGCCAAACACTCTTTCTCTGTTGGTGAGTAGTTCATCTCTGCCTTGTTCAATCTTCGACTCGCATAAGCTATCACCCGCTCTTCTTGGTCTAACCCTTGTGTTAGTACGGCGCCTAGGCCAAAATCACTTGCATCTGTCTGCAGTCTAAATCTCTTGGTAAAATCTGGGCAGGCTAAAACGGGTGCTTGTATAAGTGCATTCTTCAGCGCTTCAAACGCTACCTGTTGCTCTTCGGCCCATTTCCATTTGCAGCCCTTCTTAAGCATGGCTGTCAACGAGTTTGCCACTTTGGAAAAATCTGGGACGAACCTTCTATACCAGGACACTATCCCTAGGAAACGCCGTAATTCTCTTATATTGCTGGGGGGTGTGAGCTCTTTTATAGCCGCTACTTTGTCTGGGTCTGTGTGGATGCCCTCTTCGCTAACTACGTGGCCTAAGTACTTCAGACTTTTCTTAAAAAATTCGCACTTTTCGGGGTTAGTCTTAAGGTTGGCTTGCCTGAGGCGCCGAAAAACTTCCGTGAGGTGTCTTGTGTGGTCTTCTAATGTTTCACTTGTTATAATAATGTCATCCAGGTAGGCAAACGCATGTGGCTCTAACTCTGGACCTATTACACGATCAAGTGCTCTTTGGAACGTAGCTGGGGCAGAGTGTAGCCCAAATGGCATCACTTTCCACTGATATAGCCCTCGCCCAGGTATCGTAAATGCGGTATACTGTTTACTATCCTCCTCCATGGGGATCTGCCAATAGCCGTTCTTTAAATCAAGGCTACTGATAAACCGCGCACTTCTAAGTCTATCTAAAATATGTTGGATACGGGGTAATGGGTACGCGTCTGGGACTGATCGGGCGTTAAGCTGTCTGTAATCGACGCAAAGTCGCCATTTACCATTCTTCTTCTTCGCTAGGACTATAGGGGCACTGTGGGGGCTGCGTGATGGCTCAATACAGCCCTTCTCTATAAGCTCATCGATCTCCTTATTTATAATCTCCTGCATTTTAGGGTTTTTGGGGAAGTATCGTTGTTTAATGGGGCGGTCATCCCTCATGACAATTTTATGTGTGGCAATGTTAGATACCCCCGACATATTTTCAAAAATCTTAAGTTCTTTGTTAAGGAATGTACTCACCGCGACATCAGTGGTGCTATGTGCTTCAGCGCGGGTCCTCGTGTTATCTTTAATATCTGCGTTCAACTGCATGATGCTTGTGCACCTCGCTATTTTCCGATCTTGGTTTCCTGCTTGTATTACCATTGCGCTTTCGCCGCATCTCAGTTCCACGTTCGCTTTCGCCATATAGTCAGTCCCAATTACCACTTGGTCCACCAGCCCTGGTAGCACTAATAATTCGCTCTGGTGTACTTGGTCGCCCAACGCTATTTCTGCTTCAATTGTTTCCACTACGTCCTTCGCGCTTCCATCGCCCATTACCACTCTTGTATTTATCTCTTTAGATTTACGTGCATCCAACCTCATTGCCATGGACTCGCTTACAAAACTCCGTGTCGCTCCCGTATCAATTGCTGCTGTGGCCTCTCTGCCATCTACCTTTACTGTCGCCAGGATTCGCCCTTGTTGTTGTTTGAATATGTTTGCTTTTGTTGTTGGATGCGAGGCTAAATTGTGTGAGACCCCACTCCTCGCGGCTAATGGGGCCTCCTGTCGTTTCCCTGTTGCCTACGACAGCAATCTCGAGTTAATACACCCCTTTTGCCACACGTCCAGCAAAATTCGCGTCGAGAGTTACGGCACCCATAGGCGAAGTGTCCGTACTCCCCGCAACGCCTACATGCTGTTCGTGGGTCTATGTGTCCTTGTTGCGCACTACTTGTTGTATTTGTCACTGTTTGTGTATTTGCGCTCACCTGTGGTACGTTGTCGGTTTCCTGCATATAGTGGAAACGCTCCTCCTGCCGCCTGGGTACAAACGGTCTCGCTGCTGGCCTAAGTGGTTCCCTCTCTGGTGTAATATTCTCATAATCTTCCACTAGGCTCCGGTTGGGTAATTGCTTCTTTTATCTTCGGGTTCTTGGGGAAATATTGCGGTTTAGTTTTTGCTCGCTCGTGTAACCGGAGTGCCTCATGAGCCCTTGAAGCGTCAACACGTAATCTTTGAATTTTTCACCTGGCCTTTGCACCCTTTGCCGGATTTCATCGTCTAGACGCTCAAAATACCTTGAACTCAGAAAAAATTTCAAGAAGTCCTTCTTAAATGCGTCCCATTGCTGCCAGTGACGGTTGTTATTTCGGAACCATACCAGTGCTTTATCTTTCAGCAATTCTGGTAGCGCACGTGGTATGGCGTTACGGCTAATTTCATAGCTGTCTGCCAGCTCTTCGACCCGCTCAATGAAGCCAAGTGGGTCCTTCTCACCATCGTATTTTAAACCCCACTTGCGTACTCGATCCATCACATTTCCACAAGTTTCCGTCTGGGGATATACGTGCGGTGCAGCTTGTATGCCCGTGTCGTGTCGTACAATATGCGCATTATTGTTTACTCCTGCTAATGCATTACTCGTGCTCGCTCCGTCGGGATACGTAAATCCTTGCTCCTCGCCACTCTTGGGTGTCGGGAGGTTGATTCTGATGGTTGGCCCGCCATCTTTGGGTGTAGTTGGCCGGGCATGACGTTGCTCTAGCGTAGCAAAGCGTTTCTCCAAATCCTCATCATCACTATGCGTTTGGATATACGCTGATAAAAGCCTGCGCATTTCTTCCACCGTACCAGAATATTCCACTCCGAATTCCGCGCAGTATGCCACCAGATCCTCGCGCTGGAGGTAGTATACCCAGGATACCTTAACCATCTTGATGCTGATCTTGTTGATTCGTAGTTGTATTTCTATGTTAATTTTCTCGTCGATCCTCGTGATCCTCAATATTACCCAGCAGAATTTTTAAATCCTTTGTGTCGTTTCGTTGGCTTTATGTTACCCAGCAGAATTTTTAAATCCTCGTGTGTCCCACCTTAGTATGCCTTTGGCTTCAAATTTAACCCAGCAGATTTTAATCCACGTATGTTCCTGTTGTACTTTCCTTAGTATGCCTCCGATGACCCTGTGTGTGTATGTCTCTGTGCTTTTAGCTATTTACAATGACCATGTTTGCCTCTGTGTATTTTGACTCAAAATCCATTAAATTTTCTTTCTCTGCGTTGTTTTATTGTCCCTGCTCGGGCGCCATTTGTGACGGACTTTTCCTTTAAAGCTGAGGTAGACCCAGTCCGTCCAGGGTTCTGTAAATAAAATTCCCTAACAAGGTTCCTCTCAAATGATAAGACCCTGATTAAAGTTTAGAATTCAAATTTAGTTTATTGTTGGGATCCTTGTCCTCTTTTCTCAAAAGGTTTCTACAATCTTAGATTTAGTTCACTAGCTACAATACAGGCGGCAGAGGTGAAAACCCCTACTCGACCCGACGTTCGACGGAGGTGAAAACCACCGCCTACTATAACGATAAAGACGGCTGATGTGAAAACCCCTGCTTGGCCTTCGGTCAGCGGAGGTGAAAACCACCACTGAATATATCTTAAAACTTCTGATCTAGAATAAAGGCGGCTGAGGTGAAAACCCCTGCTTGGCCCAACAGTCAGCGGAGGTGAAAACCACCACTGAATATAAATCTCAGTAATCGTGAGGTGAGAACCCCAGGTTTACATTCGCCGAGGTGAGAACCCCGACTACTATGCCTAGTTTGTCGCAAACGACTCTCTTTTCCTATTGAAATCATTGCCCTTTTATACTATTTTTGCGCGCAGGCAGACTTCCAAATTCCAATAAAATGCTTAAAACTAATTCCCTTAACTTAACGGCGCATCTTCCAACTTAATTCCTACGTCCTTAAGTATATATGCGACATTTACATATTTGCAATTGGTATCATACGTTTTAACAGTTTTCTTCACTACTACTACTTGCTCTTGGAATGCCCCCATTGCCTTCCATCAGCTGTTCGCTCGCACTGCCTTGATCAGCTGGGCCTGCTGTCCACATAAATATTGGTGACGTCACTATGTATAAGATATTTGTTCGTTTTGCTGCATTCCCAACACCTATTGTTTTTGCCGTGCTAACAATGCATTTTCCTTCTCTTCTTTATGCTATGTCCGGTGCATCGGATGATCCAATATGTAGGCATGCGGGTGTATGTAGCCAAGCAAAGCTGTTTGGGTTGGTGACCGACCCTTTTGCTAGTTGGAATGCTGGTAATTTGTTTGTGTAGACTTTCGGTTGTTGTCAACAAGAATATTTTCTGATGTTAGGCCGCTGATAAATTCCGGTAAATATCTTCTATTTTACAAACATACATCAGGGTGTGCCTAATATTTTCCAAATTAGATTTCATTAGCAAATTATGAAATTATGTAGATTGTATGTTTGTATGTACATATAAGAGTGAGTATATGGTTTTGTGCAAAAGCGTGTATGTGCTTGATGTGTAAAATGGCGTATGTGCAGAAATATAAAAATTCATTATTCTTCATATAAATGGCTATATGAGAGTATAAGTATATGGCGTTTGTGCATAACCGCGTATGTACTTCATTTAAGAAATGGCTTATGTGCAAAAGCATCAGATCTCAATTTTTTGCATAAAAATGAATAAGTATAATATCTAAGTGTTTTTCCTTGTGTAAAACCACGTAACTCGGTGGGGTTTGCAAAACGGCTTATGTGTAAAGGTATAAAATTTCAAACAGCTCGTACTTCATTTGAGCTTATGTATAAATGTTGTGAGGGCTCTGAAGCCTTCGGATTAGGGTCCTCACACTTTGAGTTTAACTTTAACTTTAATTCTAACTTTGGCTTTGTCTTTGACTTCGACTTTGACTTTGACGATGACTTTGACTTTAACTTTAACTTTAACTTTAACTTTAACTTTAACTTTAACTTTAACTTTAACTTTAACTTTAACTTTAACTTTGACTTTAACTTTAACTTTAACTTTAACTTTAACTTTAACTTTAACTTTAACTTTAACTTTAACTTTAACTTTAACTTTAACTTTAACTTTAACTTTAACTTTAACTTTAACTTTAACTTTAACTTTAACTTTAACTTTAACTTTAACTTTAACTTTAACTTTAACTTTAACTTTAACTTTAACTTTAACTTTAACTTTAACTTTAACTTTAACTTTAACTTTAACTTCAACTTTAACTTTAACTTTAACTTTAACTTTAACTTTAACTTTAACTTTAACTTTAACTTTAACTTTAACTTTAACTTTAACTTTAACTTTAACTTTAACTTTAACTTTAACTTTAACTTTAACTTTAACTTTAACTTTAACTTTAACTTTAACTTTAACTTTAACTTTAACTTTAACTTTAACTTTAACTTTAACTTTAACTTTAACTTTAACTTTAACTTTAACTTTAACTTTAACTTTAACTTTAACTTTAACTTTAACTTTAACTTTAACTTTAACTTTAACTTTAACTTTAACTTTAACTTTAACTTTAACTTTAACTTTAACTTTAACTTTAACTTTAACTTTAACTTTAACTTTAACTTTAACTTTAACTTTAACTTTAACTTTAACTTTAACTTTAACTTTAACTTTAACTTTAACTTTAACTTTAACTTTAACTTTAACTTTAACTTTAACTTTAACTTTAACTTTAACTTTAACTTTAACTTTAACTTTAACTTTAACTTTAACTTTAACTTTAACTTTAACTTTAACTTTAACTTTAACTTTAACTTTAACTTTAACTTTAACTTTAACTTTAACTTTAACTTTAACTTTAACTTTAACTTTAACTTTAACTTTAACTTTAACTTTAACTTTGACTTTAACTAAAAATGGATAAAACCCCCACCGCTGCGTACGGGCCTGGCATAAGTTGATAATATGCAATAGCTTTACCGCGGCAGTCCACGAGTGCCACACGTCTTTTTTTTTTTTAATCCGCGTACCGCTTATCCTAACTCGTCATGATGTGGGCTCCGTTTCGTCATTTTCTGTGGCTGGTTCCACAATCTAAGTGCTTAGATCTTATTTCTTGGCCTTATAAAAATGCGCTTCGAATCTTCTATCATCTAGTCTTAACTTGGCTTGCGTCATTTATTGAGGCTTAGCCGCTTAGGCGAATCTGGCCCGCCAGTCATTCCTCTTTAGCGATAACTAATGCAAATTGGAAACTCCAAGGGAGTTCAAGTCATCCCCACTTGATGTTTCCATCTCAGTCGAGGCCTCCCCTTTCCTCTGCGGTCGAACTCGGGTGTCGATAGGAAAACCTTCTGTGCTGGAGCTTCTTTTTCCTTTGGGCTTTAATTCGCTGAACTATGGTCAGGTATTCGGAAAATCTTCTATGATGCTTCGAACTTTTTTCCTTGTCGCTATTTCTGGTTTTCTTTGAACCTTCGGGTAGAGAATTTTTTTTTTTTATATAAGTCTCCAGACCTCTCTGCTTCTAATTTTTTGTCTCTCAACAATTTTTTGTCTGTCAACAAATTATCCCATTAGCAGCTCTCCAACTCAATAAAAAATTTAGAAGCAAATACCACAGATGCAAAAGCCTTAGACTAATGTCAAGCCAATTTTGAGCTATGCAACGGGTGTCCTAATGTCGTAACCCCGTTCTGAAGAATTTGAGAGTGAAATCGGCTTTTGCAGAAGAGAAATGCCGTTCTTACTAATTGTGAGCATAGCTATGAGATATTTCGCTTGGATAACCTTACGCTCTTAGGTATGCCTAAAGTATCCTAAGACCAGCAAGCCCTTCTCCAAGAAATAATTTGATTGCTGGTCCTCGCAACTAACTACCTTGTGACCGTGGACAACCTCTGTCCAGTCGAACTAGGGGAGACTACCTTCCGGGCTGGGCATCACAAACTGGATGACCATTCCGGACAACCTTGTTCATATCCAGCGACTTATCAACAACAGCAACGTTAAGGTTACTCCTGAAGGTTTGGAGAAGTCGTCATTTTGTTTCTCTTAAAGGTGCTAGGGGCCTCATTCACGGACCTGTTTAGTATACCAGCTGGAGTTCTCTTTTTGGTATTTAAGTATAGGTACACGGTACTCAACCAACAAAGCCTGAAAATAAATAGTTTTGATGAACGGTACCATTTGCTTTGTTCAGCTCCATCCTATCCAGGAGAGACAAAGCAAGCTGGTACCGTCGTCTCTGTGGGAACTCGTTCGACCGAGCATTTTTACTATCAGCAGCCTTCGCCACTTACTTCTACTGTCTGGCTGGAGGAAAGGAAATCCTTAATCGATGAAATATCCACTTCGCAAAGCCGCGGTCCATCTGTCTCTTTATTATTCGTCACTTGTTCTGTTGTCCCTGTTCCTGCCCTGTGTGCGGGTAGTTTGTACAACAGAAAGAAAGAAAGAGGGAGGAGGGGAGGGGCGGGGGAGAAAAATCTGACTGCAGATTCGGACTCAGTACACCCAAAAGCTTTATAAACCGATGAGAAACCCTCTGGGATTTTTGGGCTGTTGTACAGTGTTATCAATCTAGATGTGTATGCAAATATTTTTTTTTTTCAGATTCCCGAGCTGCTGCGCCGTTATCCACCTTCAGATCATGCCGATTTCCCACTACCCCTCGACATGGTCTACTTCTGCCAGCCGGAAGGTTGTACGAGTGTGGGACCACGCCGAACTGGATCGGCTATACGCGACATGACCTCATTCGTATTTGCGCTAACCGACAAAGATTCCGGCAAAACACGATATGGCATTTGTGTAAACTTTTATCGTCCCATTGAAAGGCAGACAGCAGAACGCGGTGCAGCTGGTGGCAATAATGGCGCTATTGGTCTCGGACAAAGCACAAGAGGACGACGCAGTTCCGCTTTTCGGCGTGAATCCTGGCGTAAGAGTATGGAACGTAGTTCGGATTCAGCATTTAGTAGGCAAGTTGATTCTATTGTATTTAATAACTCACAAACTCATTACCACAGCACATGCAAACAAAACTTTGTTAACAATAACCAAAATTGGTTAAACATTAACTCGCATGATGCTAAACGACGTATTTTTTATAATAGTTACGGACTCTTAACTTCTTCTAGCGACTACAGAAGTAACGTCGCTCCCAGTGATTCGGATCGTGAAATGACATCGCGTCGTGATTCGGATACACCAAATCAGCGTCAACTAACACATGGTGCACATGTACATGGACAACAACAACAACAACAGCAGCAGCAACAACAACAACAACAACAACAACAACCATCTATGCACCAACAACAAGTGCCCAAGCTGGGTTTGGTAGCACCATCAGCTGATTCAGAGTCGGGTGGTAGTCATTCGCCATCACCACGTGCCTCACGTAAACGTACAAAACTGCGTAATCAATCGCTTACCTCGCTCTGCATCATCTCACATCATCCCTTTTTCTCGACGTTTCGCGAGTGTTTGTTTATTCTGAAGAAACTAATCGATGCCTGCAATGAGTCGTCGTCGCCGAAACGTTTGGGCGCTTCACAGAAGCTGAGTCGTGACAATGTGTGGACTGTGTTGACAGGACATGCCACAGATTCTACCTCGTCTATTGTGTTGCATGATGTGCGAGAGATTGAAACATGGATATTACGGCTGCTGTCCACGCCAGTACCTGTACCGGGCTCCACGCGTGTTGAGGTATTTTTTGGAATTTTTTTAAAACGATTATTAATTTTTATTGTCATTCTATTTTTTTATTGTAAATTTTGGCGGACTATTGGCTAGTGACTAGTAAAGTTTCTCAATTTTGCCACAGCTGCAACACTATGCCACGTAGTAATTATTAGTCACTAGTCACAGAACGTTCTTACTAGTCTCATAATTTTTCTGTGCATCGGTCTCTCTCTCTCTCTCACACACCTACAGGTTGAAGTACTCTCACCCACAGTACATGAACCGCTACTCTTCGCATTGCCCGATCATACGCGCTTCTCGATGGTAGACTTTCCGCTGCATTTGCCACTAGAGTTACTGGGTGTGGAGACATGTCTCAAAGTGTGGACTTTGATTATGTTAGAAAATAAAGTACTATTTCAATCGCGCGATTATAATGCGCTCTCCATGTCGGTAATGGCGTTCGTAACGATGCTTTATCCATTGGAGTATATGTTTCCGGTCATACCGCTGCTGCCGACATGTTTGAGTTGCGCCGAACAATTATTGCTGGCGCCGACACCTTTTGTGATTGGTGTGCCGGCTACATTTTTAATGTACAAAAAGAATTTTCGGTGAGTAGCTGAAAGAGTTTTTCTGAGAAATGAAAAACAATTTTTTTTTTTTTCAATATTTTACAGCTTGCCAGATGATATCTGGTTGGTAGATCTAGACTCAACTAAGTTATCACCACCTACCGGTGGCTATGAAGAAATTCCGCCACTACCAGAGCCTGAGGGTACCATACTCAAGAATCACCTGAAACAAGTAAGTAAAAATATATAGACTATAGAAAATTGTACAAACAAAATTTTATCAAGTGAAAAAATTTCAATAAGAAATGTCTCTTAAGCGTGTATTTTATTTGTAATATACAAAATTGTTTCTTTAAACGTGCTGTAATTCTAAATTGGCTTTCTTGACTATTTTTTCAAAAAATTTTATCTTAAAGTTAAAACAAATCTTTGCTTTTACTTTATTTTAAATTCATCTGGTGGTTGTTCATCAACTTCATTTCATTTATCGATTTCATAAATCATTTTTAATAAATTAAATTAGTTAAATATTTACGAACTTTGAAAATTTTGTGGATTTTCGCATAGTCGAATAATTTTTATCAAATTATTCTTTTGAGTTTTGGCAAAAACAAGTTGAAAAATGCTACAAACCAAACCAACTACAATGATTATAATTTCGATCTTGTTGAAGGATCTTATCAAATTGCTTTGTATTGTTGTTTAGAACTTTTTCATCGATGAACAGCAAAGGTGATGAAAAATTTCTAAGCAACAATACAAAACGGTTTGACAAGATCCTTCAACAAGATCGAAATTCAATCACGGTTTGACAAGATCCTTCAACAAGATCGAAATTGCAATCATCGTAGTTGGTATTGTTTGTAGACTTTTTTCAACTTGTTTACGCCAAAACTCAAAAGAATAAATTGCTAAAAATTATTTGACTGGTCAAAAGCCCACCAAATTTTTAAAAATTTAAATGAAAAAAAAACCAAAAAAAAAAAAACCTATCATAAAATGTTTTTGTGTAAATTCTTATACATACATTGTTGTATTCAAATAACACCCTGCTCTCGAAATTTTAAATCGATGGCTGAGTAAAAAATCGCCCTATCTCGTCCAAAATCAGAAGTTTTCTTTCTCTAAATATGAGTACAGCTTAAATCAAAATAGAGAGAGCGATGGCTTTATAAACAAAATGCCACTCAGTCATCGAAATACAACTCACACTATTTGCTTTCACTCTTCTTGTCGCTTATGCTGAATTTCTTTCTCTCTGGCTAAATCACATTACATCTCTAATTTTCCAATCACTACTTACATAACTCATGTACAGTTACTACATTGATTTTTCTCATACCAACTATTTTTCTTTTCATAATTTTCATTACATGAACACAGGCTATGCAACTTATGGATGAAGCTGGACTCGGTGTAAATATATTTATTTTATTTTTCATCTAACACTAACAAAGTATATATAACGTCATTAGCTTTCTAAAGTATGTTTTATGTTGAACATGTAAGAAATTTGGTACTCTCGTTAAGTTTTAGATTAGTTGTTGCACGGAAAAAGTTTTATGGGCGTATTTCTTCCGCAGTGAGGGCGAAAACAATACCCGCATATTTATCGAATTATCTTCGAAGGAAAAACATAAACTCGGTAGGCGGTAATTACATATCCGACCTGAAAAGTAATGTTGGGCTGTGAAAGAAATGCTCTCTTTAGGCAATTTTAACCAAGTGAAGCGTTTTATTCATGCTCGCTTAGAAAAGAATTCGCCTAATATATAGATGAGATTTGCCTAACTGAAAAAACTGAAAAGGCCATAGAGTCTAAAAATATAGCACTGTGTGCATATATCAGGCGATTTCGACAATACGACGTATCAGGCCATTGAGGAAGCCTTGATTAGCAAGGACGTAAGCCCAATGGCTGGGTCCTGGCCATGCTGAAGCAAAGAAAAATCAGCTTTGAGGAGGGGGTGCTGGCTCAATCGTGGCCACAAGAGGATGTCCTCAGGGAGGTGTACTTTCTTCTCTACTGCGGACCCTAGTCATAGACGAGCTTCTTCACATTTTGAAGGACAATGGCTTTGACGTACAGGGCTATGCAGATGACTTAGTAATCTGATTCTAAGGAATGCATGAGGAAACAATATCATTGAAAGATGGTGTGCTAGCAAAGGATTATCTATTAACCCAACTATAACAGTCTGTGTGCCTTTCACGAGGCGCAGAAAGCTGTCTATGTTAGAGCTGTCCCTAGGAGTTAGCCGCATAGGCTTTTCGACGGAAGCAAAATACCTAGGAGTAACATTGGACAAAACCCTCACATTGCTAGTCTGTGTCGGTATAACAGGTGCAATGAGAACGTGCCCTGCTGATGCCCTTATCGGAATACCCTTTTCTCCTATTCTGCTAGAGAAGGAGGCCACGCGTGCTGCATTACGACTTCAAAACATTTCCGATCTAAAAATCGAAAATATGACAGGACATATGAAGATAGTCAAGAATTTCATAAATAGTCCTATATTGCAAGTTAGTGATGCAATAACTCCTACGCTCAGGATCATGCGAAACTTTGAAGTTTCGACCGTAGATCGAGTGCTCTGGGACACAGATTTGGTATACAGATGGATCGAAGCTGGAAGCTGGTAAAACGAGAGCTGGTATCTATGGACCAATTTACAAAAAATCGGTACCGATGGAAGCGGAAATCCATGCAATAGAACTATGTGGCAGAGAATGCCTCCGAAGAAGATTATTCTCTAGGCGAATCTACATTATGTCGGACAGTCAGGGCTCCCTTACACTACAACCTCGAAGCTTGTCGATGAGTGCATCGCATTCCTTAATGATCTAGGAGCCAAAAAAAAAGTTTTGTTAGGTTGGGTCCCAGGGCATGGAGGGCATGACGACAACGAAAAAGCAGATCAACTTGCAGACCACGGTGCTCTAATAGCATTTTATGGTCGGGAACCCTTTTGGGGACTCACCAAGGCCCACGTAAAGGAGACCATAAGAAATTGGGAAAACAAAGAGTTTAGACAGCATTGGCTTAGCAGCCTAGGACAGAGGCCGGCCAAACTCTTTATAGAACCCTCACAAAGATCATCGGCCAGACTCATTAATCAAAAAGGGTGGATCTTAGAACAAACATTTATATTCTAAGAAGTGCAGAATGAAGTTCTCGAAAAACGTTTAAAGCTAGTTATTATTTATTAGAGTTGTCAATTATTAAATGTAGTGAGTTCTCTTTACGTAACTGTAATATCGTATATGTACTTTGAAACCTTTCTGAGAACACTCCTCAATCCTTCCTATATCTATCATCTATTCATCCATCCATAACCCATAACAGCATCCCCAACGAGTTATCGTAAACAACCCCCTTAACATGGAAACGCCGCATGCCGTTCCCGACATTTCAATATGAAGATGCAGCTACTTTTAGTTTCGTAACGTTATTGTTGCTACATCTAATTCAGTTTTGTAGTTAGTAACAAATTTATAATTTCCGTACTGTACTTAAACCTATTAAACACTTCTATTCATACAAATTTGTATCGATAACTAACGATATTTACTTCACAAAATCAGGCGCTGTCTTCCATGTCGGCTTCCAATCAGGCCATATCCGCCCAACAACTTATGCCGTCTGTACGTGATAGTCTCACTGAGCCAACGCTGTTGGGGTAAATCAGCAATTTCGAAAATTTATATATCCTTAAAATTTAATTTTAAAAAATCTCTTGCAGCGTCTCGCAAATGCGTTTACCATCCCCAACGCAATCGGCGTACGCAAGCCAACGCAGCTCAATGTCAGCACAAGGTCAACATTCAAGACAGCCAAGTCCGATGAATTCGCCCGCATTGAATCCGTTTATCTATGGCACGGACGTCGACTCAGTAGATGTCGCTACGCGCGTTGCAATGGTACTACTAAAATGTATACCTTTCTCTGCCCTCTCTTTCTAATTTCCACTTTCCTTTTAAGGTACGCTTCTTCAACGCACAAAATACTTTGGCTAATTTTACCGAGCATACGCGCACTTTGCGCCTCTATCCGCGTCCCGTAGTCGCTTTTCAAATAAATAGTTTCCTACGTTCACGTCCACGTGCCTCACAGTTCCTCAATCAGTTTGCACGCACACAAGCCGTAGAGTTCCTCGCTGAATGGTCACTAACACCTACAAATGTTGCCTTCTTGCGTGTACAAACTGGCGTCATGGATCCGGCGCAGGTTGGCGATAAGCCCAAATGGTATGCGCATGGCCTTACACCCATACGTTTCTCAGTGTGGGATGATGGCAGTTCACTGAATGGCGCGCTACGTTCACTCAAACAATTGGAATGCCAAGCCACCGATGAGAGCGGCTCCGATACGGAGGGCGCCGAAAGTTCAAGTTCCTCTTATTCCTCGCTTAGTGATTTTGTTTCGGAAATGGTGTCGTCAGATTTATCGCCTAGTATACATGATGTCTTTGGTGCACACAACCGACCACATAATGTGCCACAAACTCTCTCATCAAATCTGGATCCAGCTTTAGTGTATCATCCGCCTAGAACATTGCAGTACCCGGAGAGTGTTTCACAGAAAATAGAGACGCACGAAGATGAGGAAGTTGAACGTGCCGATTCGCCTATGTCTTCGTCCTCGAGTCGCTCTGATTTAAGTTCGCCAAGTCGTGATTCAGAATTTGAATTCCCAGCTAAAACTGCAGGTCCGTTCGATTTAGCAGCGCCGGCGGCAATACGTCTTGAAGCGACAATACGTGCGGCGAGTGTTGACAATGAAGGCAACGAATTAGGCGGCGAACCCAGAAAGTCACCTGTAATGACACACAAGCAGCATCAACAACAACAACAACAACAGCGGCATGCTGCTGAGGCGGAGCATATTGGCGTTGACAAGAAAAGACCGGTTTGTTGTAGAATTGAAACAAATTAATATTTTTTATTAATGAAATAATTTTTTCTGTGATCAGCCGCCAATAACACCACCAGTCTCTAATATACTCGCACGCACCGGCAGTTCTGGTTCCAGTTCGAGTAGTCCTGGGCGTCAAGGCTCACAGGGTTCACTTTTTGAGAATTTCGCCTCACATGCCAAGGACTTAGTACGTGAGACTACGCGACAGAGTAGTCAAGAAGGATTATTAGCTCAGGTAGATAAGGTAAGCATTCACACTTATTTTGTTGTCAACACAGCTTCGCTTCGATCTGTGTATTTACATACCAAGGACCAAAAAACTATTCGAAAAAAAAAAATTAAAAAAAAAATCCATATCGTTCGCGAATGCATTCCCGAGTTATTCTCGAATCAATGTATGAACGTTCATTCGTGAAAGGTTGCAGGAACGATCTTCACCACAGAACATGTAGAGACCATTTTGAGCATCATTTCGGCAGTTTTTCGAGATCAGTTTGGGACTTTTTCGGCATATGAAATGGTTCAGAAGCGACCTCAAGAAGCAATTCTGAAACGATCCCGGTAAAAACTCTGAAGTTATCAGAAAAATTATAGAATTTATTCCCAAAATGTTCCAAAACAAACCCCGAAAAGTTCCAAAATGAGCCCGAAAAGTGTCCGAATTGATCCCGAAATGTTCACCGAAAAGGTTCATGTTCCCTAATAAAACCAAGAAGTCTTCTCCAAATGTTCTGAAATTGCTCTTCACCAACAATTCTCATTTCGGGAATTTTTCTAGATCAGTTTGGGACTTTTTCGGCATATGACATGGTTCAGAAGCGACCTCAAGAAGCAATTCAGAAACGATTCTGTTAAAAACATTACAGAATTTATTTCCAAAATGTTCCCAAACAATCCCCGAAAAGGTTTATGTTCCGGAATAAAACCAAGAAGTCTTCTCCAATTGTTCTGAAATTCGAGAGAAAAAAATTCCGGAAGAATATTCCAAATTGCCTTGAATATATTTGAGATCTACTTGCGGTCTTCTTACCTATACATTATTATTTCATTATATCTACAATATATTATTTTGTTCTATAAACTCATAATTTGTTTCTGAGAACTCTATATACAAATCACAACTATTTATTAGCAACATTCTATGGAAGGTAGTATACCCGAAGAGTTAGATGATAAAATGCGACACACTTTCGAAAAGGTTTGTAAAACATAGCTCTAGCTATGTTATAAAACATTAGCACAAGATACATCTTTTGAATTTAGCTTTGACAAATATTGGCAATATCACTTAACAAAATTAGTTACAACGTACAAATTTTTTATGAACCTTTAACAATATTCATTCTTTCACAATTTTAACTAATCAAACACATATTCATAGCTTATACAGGGTTATCCATTTTAGGTGTAAACAATGTTGATATTTAAGGTAAAAGTGACTATGGGTATATCGCGAGCAATATATTCCAAACGGAAGTCTTTAGTATAGAGGGAGATGGCGGATTTTTGCTAGTATAGAATACTAACCTATCCATAGATCCTTTTCCTTTTTGTAGGAATTACTTCTCACTTTAGACGGCTTTATAGGTATTTCCTCGACGATATTGAAAAAAATCAAAAGAATTTCTGCTCTGATGGGTATGTAAATTCCCTGGCAATAAAAAAAATTTAATTTTTAATAGGTTAGGTGCAGTTGTGATAGCAGAATCTCGGAATTGACACTCCTAAACCGACACCGTTACTCCTCCTCGAACCATTTAAATGACTTGAGGAAGGCTATCTAGTCCATTATGTCCAAAAAAATTAGATAGGTGGCAACCCTATAATCCGCCCCAAATAGCAACACCCAAGTGGGCAGTCTTTAAATCAATCATACTGTCACTATGACAAATTTCATCGAAATCGATTCAAAATGACCCCAAAATTATCCCAAAATTATCCGAAAATAATGCAAACATGATCCCAAGAAATGCAAATAAAAAACGGTAAAATGGTAACCCGCGGTGGCAACCCTACTTGAAAATATTTTAGTTGGCATGTCGCCGAAAATACCTTTCATTTGATACCCATATTGGCACATCTTACTCAATATTTAAAAAAAAAAATAGATAGGTGGCAACCCTGTAAAGTCCTCCTTAAGTTCTAACAACCAAGTCGAAAGTCTTAAAATCAAGAATACTATAACCATGCCAAATTGCATACAAATCGGTCAAGAAGTTCTCGAGATATTACCGGATACACAAATATGCAAATATACTGCGGTAAGGTGGCAACCCTAGGTAACAACCCTACTTGAAAATATTTTATTTAGCATGTCGCTGAAAATACCTTTCATTTGATACCCATATTGGCATATTTTGCTAAAAAACTTAAAAAATTGAGATAGATGGCAACCCTGTAAACCGCCCCAAGTCGATAGTCTTAGAATCAACCATTCTGTCTATATTCAAAATTGCATCTAAATCGGTCAAGCGGTTCCCGAGATAGTACCGGATATACAAATATACAAGTTTAGCTCGTTTAAAGTCTTACGATGAGATATATGTACATTGTATAAGGATAGCCCTGTATTTTCACCTGGTAGTTAGAATAATTTTAAACACCGCTCAACTCACACTTAATCACGCACAAAACTCACTTAATATATTAGAGAGATACACACATACATGCATACATATGTAGTGTACCGACACCTCACTAGTTACAGTAGGTTAGTTTCAATTTTTTATACCTTTTTTCTTAAACGAATTATTTCTATTATAAAGTACCCTCTATTTTTTTCATGATAACGTCTTATTTCCATTGCACTTTCATTCAAAACAGTTCACATTGCATGCTAAAAAAGCCGCCGGTGAAGCATCTAAGCAAGCATTGGAGGTATCCAAGCAAGCGGCTGGCGTTAGCAAGCATACCTTCGATGATCTAACTTACGTTAGCAAGTCAACGATTGGTGATTTGACAAAAACTGCCAAAGAAGCTGCTACAAAGAAGGGCATTATAAAAGTGGATGAATATGATCAAAATACCGGACAGCAAGTCGCCACACACAAACAAATGCAAGGTTCTGGTGGCAATTTCTTCTCATCGATCGGCACTGACTTCAATGGGATCGCCTCGTCGACGTCTACGATGTTTTCAGGCATGTTTGGTGGTAAAAGTGAGTACACTTATTATAGATACTTAAGAGCCCTAATAATATTGCGTGTGCTTTTTTTAGAAAATCAACAAAAACAACAACAGCAGCACGCGCACCCACAACAAAGTGGTGGTGGTGGTGTGCAGCAAAAGTCAAAGTCGGGTATTAATTTCGATCCATTTCCAAGTCGTAAAGGTCTTGTAGAACGCACACCTTTAATAAAGCACTCTGGACCAGGCAAAACTCAGGAAGATATCACACGTCAACAAAATCAAGAACGTTCGCATAGTAATACCGAGAATCAGGCTTTCCTAAATGATATCATTACACAAGTGCTGGCCGGTGAAGGTGTGGGTTGGTTGAAGATGAATCGTTTTAAAAAACTTATGGAAGATGAATCCTATCGCACCTTGGTACTTGGTAAACTTAACAAAACTTTGGATAAGAAAATTATGCCTGATGATCATATTGATGATATGGTGAGTTTTTATTGTTATTATTATTGTTTTTTTAATATTGGGACAGGGGAACAACCTGTATACAAAGTATAGTGAAAATTATTTATTTTCCTTTATTACAAATATTTTTGTGTTTTCTTTTGTGTTTGCTATCAATTTAGCGCTAACTTTACTTACCCAAAATAATCCCAAAATGATCCGAAATTGAACCCAAAAATGATCCCAAAAACACCCCAAAATGAACCAAAATTGATTCCAAAATGGCCCCAAAATGACCCCAAAAACACCCTTATGTTAGGTTCAAGTGGTTGCCGCCGAGGCACACTTGGACCAGTTTTGTAAGGACCGTTGTGATACCACCAAAGTCAGTCCCGCGACCCGGCCATATGGAAAATCCCTGAGTTGTTGGGTTCAAAGCTCTTAATTGCCCGCCTTACCCTTTCCTCCGTGATGGGTATAGTTACTGCCAGGCTTGTTGCAGGAACTGACGGTGCATTATGCATGTTACCCGGAAAATGTGTGTTCAAGAGCAGCTCAAGGGTTTCCCCTTCCGCGCTGGTCCAGGATCCGTCAGGCTTCTGCAAATAGCTAATGGCTGTTTGAGTTTTCGAGAGAACTCGTCTAAGTCTCGCTGTGTCGTCGACCTTTTCGACCCCAGTGCAGAAATTCCTACACGAAGTTATCTTTGCCTGTCTCAGGGCTTTTTTGTAGGCCCGTAGTTTAACTTTGTATTCGAACCATTGAGGCTCCGTGTCGAGGTGTTTAGCCTTATTAAATTACTTCCTACAGGTTTTACGGAGCAAGTCCAGGTCGTAGGTCCACCAATGTGGCCTTGTACTAGGGCATTTGAGAGCGACGTGGTGTATGTCGTTACCAGGTCCTCCAGCTCCTCAACCGATGAGGGGGCTTGTGGGGGTAGTACTGGGGGCTTGTGGGGGTAGTACTGAAATGTCATTGTGTAGCTGGTAATAGGCTGCTCTACCCGCAAGTCCAACACTATTTCTAAAAAAACACCCTTAAATGTGCCCAAAATGATCCGAAAAAGACCCCAAAATTATCCAAAAATTATCCCAAAATTACCCTAAAATAATCCCAAAATGATCCCAAAATGATTCTCAAACGTTCCCAAAATGATCCATAATGGAACCCAAAATGATCCGAAAATGGCCCGAAACTGTCCCAAATTAACCCAAAATAGAACTCAAAAATGATCTCAAAAAAGCCCCGAAATTATCCCAAAGTGATCCCAAAATGATCCTAAAATAATCCAAATATGGTTCCAAAAATATGTAAATACAATACGGTAACAAGTAAGGAAAGCTGTCTTCGGCTGTGCCGAAGGCTAAATACCTTTCATGAATAAGCGTCACGATTTTCACTGTTTGATCCCCAGTACAGCCTGTGTGAATTTAACTTTAGCTCATACCGAAATTATCGGAGCTATCGATTATATGGGGACGATGTGTTATATTGGTCCAATCTCATTGATTTTTAACATCGACATTCCACATTCTAAAATAGCAACATTTACGAAATTTCACGTTCCTACCGATATAATTACAGGAGTTATCTACCAAAATCCGTTTATCGGAACAATCGATTGTATGGGGGCTATGTGAAATATTTATCCCATTTCAATGATTTTCAACATCGATATTTTACATATAAAGATAGCGATGCTTCCAAAATTTCGCGTTCCTATGTGTTTAATTACAGGACTTATAGCCCAAAATCCGCTTATCGGAATAATCGATTGTATGGGAGCTATGTGAAATATTTATGCCATCTCAATGATTTTCAACATCGATATTTCGCATATAAAAATAGCGATACTTCCAAAATTTCACGTTCCTACCTATATAATTACAGGAGTTATCTACCAAAATCCGTTTATCGGAACAATCGATTGTATGGGGGCTATGTGAAATATTTATCCAATCTCGATGAGTTTCAACATCGATATTTCACATATAAAAATAGCAATACGTCCAAAATTTCACGTTCCTTCGTGTTTAATTACAGGAGTTATAGCCCAAAATCCGTTTATCGGAATAATCGATTGTATGGGAGCTATGTGAAATATTTATGCCATCTCAATGATTTTCAACATCGATATTTCGCATATAAAAATAGCGATACTTCCAAAATTTCACGTTCCTACCTATATAATTACAGGAGTTATCTACCAAAATCCGTTTATCGGAACAATCGATTGTATGGGGGCTATGTGAAATATTTATCCAATCTCGATGAGTTTCAACATCGATATTTCACATATAAAAATAGCAATACGTCCAAAATTTCACGTTCCTTCGTGTTTAATTACAGGAGTTATAGCCCAAAATCCGTTTATCGGAATAATCGATTGTATGGGAGCTATGTGAAATATTTATCCCATCTCTATGAGTTTCAACATCGATATTTCACATATAAAAATAGCAATACTTACAAAATTTCACGTTCCTACGTGTTTAATTACAGGAGTTATAGCCCAAAATCCGTTTATCGGAATAATCGATTGTATGGGAGCTATGTGAAATATTTATCCCATCTCTATGATTTTCAGCATCGATATTTCACATATGAAAATAGCAACACTTATAAAATTTCACGTTCCTTCGTGTTTAAATACAGAAGTTATAGCCCAAAATCCGTTTATCGGAATAATCGGTTGTATGGGAGCTATATGTTATATTGGTCCGATCTTGCTGGTTCCGACAAATGATTCCTATATTGGAAAATGGTGGCCGCATACCAAATTTCAGCCAAATATCTCAAAAACTGAGGGACTAGTTTGCGTTCAAACAGACAGACAGACAGACAGACAGACAGACAGACAGACAGACGGACAGACGGACAGACGGACAGACGGACAGACGGACATGGCTAAATCAACTCATCTCGTCATCCTGATCATTTCGGTATACTTATTGATGGGTCTATCTCTTCTTCTTCTCATATTTACAAACATCGGACCAAAGTTATAATACCATTTCATGTTCATGAAAGGTATAAAAAGGTAACCCTTGGCGGCAACCCTACTTGCAAAATATTTGAGTTTAATTTAATTCAATATAAATTAATTTTTTTTTTTATTTCTAATCATCACCTTTTCTCTTACAGTGCATTCCCAAACCGGTTTGGAAAGGCATGTTAAAATGCTTGCAAGCTGTCACAGCCGGTTTCGAGGTAACCTTTTCCAACTTTGGTCTTGGTGGTATGGCTTCGATATTTCAAATGATGGAAATTGCACACACACACTATTGGAGCAAAGAGTTTCACGAAACCACCGACATGTCCTCGAGTCTACTTTCCAGCCATGTCACAAGTCCCATGGGCAGTCGTGAGAATTTACGTTCACCATCCAGTCCTATGGATTGCCATTCTGGTTTGGGCAGTGAATGGGCTTCGCCACAAGAATCACGCAAGAGCTCGTCACAAACAGATCGCGCTGGTCCGATTGCGGGTGCAGCAGCTGCAGCGGCGGCAACAGCGCGTCGCATGTCATCGGCCGAAAGTCAAGATGGCCAAACTACAACAGAGATGTTTAAGGATATGTTGGCACAAAAGCGTTCAGCCTTATTGAGCAAATTGACTTCATTCGATTCAGATGTAAGTTGTTTTGTGGTAATATTTGTATGTAAAAGTGCATGCGATAATTGTGTGCTTGAAAGTATAGAAATTCATATTCATGCACTAGCCTGCTGCATCCTATTGTAGTTGTATTTAAAGCTTTGCCATCACGCAATTTAGATCCATTTAAAGTCGGGTCAAAGTAGGGAGTTTCTGCTTCTTAGCGTTGCTTGTCAGTCCTCTTTTTTTCAAGTTAGTGCTGCCTGCATGATTAACTCCATATCTTTTGAGTTGACGAAATTCGCTATCTATAATACAAAACCTCCCTGATGACTCCCTCAACATGTATATACTGTAATCTTGGTTCTGAAGTCTACAGGCTTTTCATGACTCACTTTTGGGATCAAAAACACCTAGCCACGTTAGTGATACATGATTAAGCCCAGCAAAGTAATTTTTTGAGCACGGCTGAGAAAATTTCATTAACTATTGCCGAAGTGAGGGCCGCCATCTGGGCAGATTTTTTTTTGTAATATTATCGGATAATTTTTCCTTTGACAATCTTTCCAGAATCCTTCTGAGCCAAGTCTGTGAAGTTGGCATAAGAAGGTTCACGAAAAACAAAAACAAAAGCTGTTCTGAGTAGCTTCTAAAAAAGTTCTAGAATTCTTGTGAAGGAGAAAAAAAAAGTTCTGCAAAATTTGACCAAAAAAAAAATGATTTTGAAATTGTGTATGCCAAGTTCACGCAGAATACGACTTATCGAAAAACGACTTTTTGAAAACTGTGCAGGGTAGCTTTCAAAAAGTTCTAGAGTTCCTGAAAAGAAAAAAAAAAGTTTTTAAAATTGGTACGAAAACTGAAAATTTTCAAAAATGTTCCAAAATCGGGAATTTAAAAACTGTTCTGGGTAGCGGTTTTATTGTTGGGACAAGAATACTAGTAAATTGTTTACTGGGTTGGAGCTTTGCGGCCGGCAATTAGATTAGCATTCAAAAGATTCCGGAGTTCCTGAAAAGAAGAAAAAAAGAGAAGAAAAAATTTTTCTGTAAATTTGGACGTAAAAAAACATTTTTTAAAATTGGCCTGAAAACTGAAAATTTCAAAAATGTCGAAAACCGGGAATTTGAAAATTGTTGAAAAGAAGAAAAAAAAAGCTCTGCAAATTTCGTCCTCAAAAACCGATTTTTAAAATTGGTCCGAAAACTGAAAATTTCAAAAATTTTCCAAACCGGGAATTTAAAAACTGTTCTGGGCAGCATTAAACAAGTTTTGGAGTTCCTGATAAAAAGAAAAAAGTTATGCAAATTTGGACCTAAAAAAAAAAGGAATTTAAAATTGGCCTGATTCATTCATTTCTAGCATTGTTTAAATTTAAAAACAGGGTGTCGATGTCCTCTTGTGACCGGATTATGATATTTTGAAACTTGAATGAAAAAAATCGGGCCAGTGGATCGGCTGTTTAGCTTTTACAGAATTCCGAGTTAGAATTGTATAGGTGAATAGATATAAAACTGTAGGTTGTTTTTTGTTTCAACGAATCGGCCCAAAAACTACTTAACGGATTTTTACCAAATTTTGACAGTTTATTCCTTGGATACGTCCTCTCAACATAGGACATATTTTCCCCGCTACATGGCACTGGTGTCGCTATATTTACAAAATTCATCTGAAAAAAAAACAGGTTTTTGGCCTTAAAATAGATTTTGGGGGTGTTACAAAACTGTTGAAGGATGTTTCGTGTATAACTCGACCAGATGAACAATCTCTACTAGGTCGCTTTAAAAGTGTATTTAAATATTTTTTTGTAGCACTGTGTAATCTGCAACTCTTTTACCCAGCTAGGTGTCGCTGGAGCCCAAATATTCAAAAAAGCAGAATTAATGGTCCGCTTATGTTAGCTCCGCAGACAAAGTCGCGGGCATCTGCTAGTTTATATATATAAAATTATAAGAAGTTTTTGTTTGACGAATTGGCTCAAAAAACTAAAAGTTTGGATAAGTCTTCACGACATAGGCTATATTTTTCCCGCTAGATGGCGCTGGATTGACATATTTAGCAAAATCTGAATTTTTGTTCCGATTATTTTGGGTTTTGGCATTTATGTTTGATAGCGAAGAAAAGCGCTAGGTGGCGCTGACGTCGAGATATTAAATACTCGGTTTTGCAAGATTCGCAGACAATGTCACGGGTAACTGCTACTATTTAGCAAACTTTATTATGATTTATGATTCGTTTTGAAAACTTTCGATGGTGCTCCTATCGCCAATTTGGTGCCTCAAAATTGTTTCGTATATAAAACTATATAATTTTAACGCTCTACTATTTCGCTCTGTTATTGATATTTAGCTTTTGAACGATTTTTTTTTACAAATATTTAAATACCATGCTTGTGTAGTTGTACCGTAGTACCAGTGTTGTGCTGCCAGTAGTACCTTTATTGGCTTGCTGTTAGTTTGTAGTTGATCAATTAAATTAAATTGTACATAGTAGCTAGTTAGTTAGATGAACAATGAATGAATTTCCTCCTGATGTGTGGTATACATTCCCAGGGTGCCGGCTCCACAGGTGCTCTATCTGTTGTTAGTGACCTACTACCTGCTGGTAGTTTAAATGTTCGTATGCCTGCGAGTTGTCGCTCAACGGTATCTGATACCGAATATGAAAATGTAAGTACCAAAACACTTTGTGCGGTATGTTAATGTGCTGTAATTTTATAAAAAATTTTAACCTTATTCGAGTTTGATTGTGCAAGAAAATCAACTAATACCGTATAATAATTAATTCCTGCTATTAGAAATTAAATACAATTAAAACAAAACTTGTTAAAAATATTGATTTGGTTTGAACTAAAATTTTTTTTACTAAATATTTCCTAATAGAAAACTAAAAAATTTACACCACTGAAAATAGAGTGTAAATGCATGAGCATCTACTCCGTTAAAACGTTCGCATTGTTAATTTGTCTCCAACTTTCAGACTACTATGGGCACTTCAAGAGATTCAAAACGTAGTTCTGGTAATATTTGGTCTGGTAAATCAACGCTTAGCGCCGGTTTTCGTTATACGGGCGGTCATTTGATCAACACTTCTTCGTCACCATCACCGGATAGTCCAAGAGTATATCTGTTTGAGGGCTTAATTGGGCGCGATCGTTCAAATTTGTGGAATCAAATGCAATTTTGGGAGGATGCTTTCTTGGATGCAGTGAGTCAAGAACGTGATATGATTGGCATGGATCAGGTAAGTGTATTAGAGAGAAAATGAGACATGAATTTTACACTTTCTATAAAATAAAATTAGTATTTTTCACGTTACGAAATGGTTCCAAATACTACCCCAAAATTATCCTAAAAGGTCCCACACAATCCATATATTAACGAATTGATGCCAAAATTACAAAAATGATACTAAAAATATTCCGAAGTGATCCCATAAACAACCCCAAAATTATCTCAAAAACCCGAAACAATCCGAAAATTTACGAACTGATCCCGAAAAAGTGCCAAATTGGTTTCGAAATTATCCGAAATAGGTTTCGAAATTATCCGAAATAGGTTTCGAAATTATCCGAAATAGGTTTCGAAAACAATTCCGAAACCGGTTTGTTACAAACCCAAAATTGACAAGGGATGTCGGAAAATCGTTCCAATACATATATAGCTAGTATCCACCCTGTCGGAAAAACCCGTAATCAAATCAACTTACAATTTTGCTCCTCATAACAGAAAAGTTAAAAAATTATTCTCCCAACAATACCAAAATGGTCCCGATAAAGCTTCTGAATAAAAACCAAAAAATTTCCTCAACTAGGTCGGAAAATGTCTCGAAAGAACCATTCCGAAATAATGATGCGGAAAACAATCTTAAAAATATCCCGCACTGCTCTCATAAACAACCCCAAAAAGGCTGAAACAAACCAAAAATTTACGAACTTGGGGATCAGTGCCAAAGTGTCAAATTGGTTTCGAAATCATCCGAAATAAGTTTCGAAAACAATCCCGAAAAGGTCCCGAAAGAGTCACGAAATTATCCCGCGGAAAACAATCCTGAAATGATCACGAAAGCAATGCCAAAGTGATTCCAACAAAGTTTCAAGTTAATTTTGATTTAATTCTCTAGTTTGTCTGCTTATATAAAAGTTGGCTCTCTTTTATCGTTGTTGTTGTTGTTGTAACAGCCAAAACACTCTCCGAAGGTTTTGGGTAGTGATGCCGAAGTTATAAGTCCTACCGAAACCGGTACGCAACGGTACTCCCTTGCGGTACTGCCCGACCATGTTGTTGTTGTAACGAGGTGTAGTCCTGCCCAACGCGTATTTTTCCTTAACCTAAATTGTCATCAATATCTTCTAACGGGAGTCCAAGGAAACTAGCAGTTTCAATAGGGTTGTAGCGATTTGGTATGCCGGTGGAACCTTTTAGGTCATGCCATCGCTCCATCCATAAGAAAGGAGAAGATGGATAATGAGAGGTATCATATCCGTAGATCAACCATCGATTTAGCACGTCATTACCTATGGGCATATTAGTCGCCTCTTACGACCGGTATGCCTACCTCGGGCATATTCTAAACCTCTAACCCGCAGGGGTCTTTTATCGTTACTTACGTTTTTCTGTTTCCTCTGGGGAAGTATCCCACTACTTCTCTTGATCCTGCCCTCATTCTATCAATATCTCTATCACTATCCCTATTGTTTATATATCGTCACCAAGAAAAATGATTGTCGAATGTTTTTTAGATTTCAATATAACATACGACAATCATTTATCCGGGTGACGACATATACTTAACTTTTGGGTTCTACAAAGTACCTCAATCTTAAAATTTCACTTTTTCTTACTAGGGTCCAATTGAAATGATGGAACGCTACAAATCACTAAGCGATGAGGAACGTAAACGTTTGGAACATGACGAAGACCGACTACTCTCGACAATGCTGTACAATCTAACCGCCATACTGGTTATGCTTGGCGTAAATAAAGAGGAAATACGTCGCAAAATACGACGCCTCTTAGGCAAAAGTCACATTGGTCTGGTCTATTCGACCGAAGTGCACAATGTTGTAGACCAAATAAATAATCTCGTGAGTTGCTTGAACTTGCGCTATAGCGACCTTGTACTTGAAACTATTTATTTCTTTTTCCATCTCCTCCTCATAGAATGGTAATGATATCGATCTAAAACCACTCGGTTCGAGACTACTGCATCGTCAGAGTTTCACCGTACATCCTGGTTCAGATGCAACTGGTCCACTCTTATTTATGGAGGTGCGCGACGATGGACTTGTCGTGCGTTCGGTAGATGGCACCATCGTAGAACGTTGGTTCTATGAACGTTTGGTTAATATGACATATTCGCCCAAGACGAAAGTGCTCTGCCTGTGGCGTCGCAATGGTGGACAAATACAACTCAATCGCTTCTATACACGAAAGGTAATACGGGTTGTTGTAATACTGGTTTATGTTGTATTTTTACTCATTTTTTAAACCTTTTTTCTCTTCTTTTCATTACAACAACAGTGCAGAGAGCTATACAACTGCATTAAAGAGTCAATGGAGCGCAGTGGCACGCCAAAGAATGTGCCCGAGTTAGGCGGTGAATTTCCTGTGCAAGATATGAACACTGGCGAGGGTGGCCTACTACAGGTGTGCTTAGAGGGTGTTGGTTTGTTGTTTTCCAACAGTAAGGTAAGTGCAATGATTTTACAGTAATTATAACCCATATTTTAATTGTTTGTCAAAAACTGCAAAAAATTTTTGTCAATAAATCATTTTCTGGTGTAAAAAGGTTTTTAGGTATTTGTGGGAAGTTGTTATGAGTATTGAAAACATTTTTTAAGTACTTATTTTTCCCAAAATCTTTAACGCCTTCTATTTCATACTCTTTTGATTGTTATCATTTATGTGAGATTTTTTTTCAATTGTAAAGCTACGTCAAAGATTTTTATTATGCTTTAATTTTTTGTTTTGTTTCAAGTTCAATTTTTTTTTTTTTTTTTTTTTTTTTTTTTTTTTAAAAAAGAAGCGTTATTTAATTTTCAAAATTCCATACATTTGTAAAGTTATTCATGCGAAATATTTGTTTGTGTATAAAGCAAGGACCTTCTCAATTTTTTATAAAAAAAAATTACTAAAAATTATTTAATTTCATAACTGAAATTCATATTTCAAAGAGAATTTCGTATATGCATTGTGGTGCTGCGCGAATTCTGTAGCATTTTCCTCCGTCCCTAAATACCCAACATATTGCAAACCACAGCGTTGTCTAATTTGTAGTATTTATGATTTATGTTAATATACACATTTTGTTTTTGTAACACTTTGAGTTGTAGTTCTATAGCACGACTTTAAAGTTCATAATCCTCAAAGCGAATGCGTTTAAAAGAGAGTTTATGTTTAAACAAGAAGAAGAGCAGACTACAACGCAAGTCCTGGTAAACCTAGCAGCTTTACATATTCTAAGTGCCATGACAAACTTTATTATAAAAAATTATATTTTCATTAAGAAAAGCTGAAAGCCAAAAAAAGAAAACACCAATTTTTATAACTTTGAAAATTGTGTGGACTTTTGACCAGTCGAATAATTTTTATAATTTTTTTTTTTTAATTTTTGCGCGAAAACAAGTTGAAAAATGCTACAAACAATACCAATTACGATGATTGCAATTTCGTTCTTGTTGAAGGATCTTTTCAAACCGCTTTTTATTGTTGCTTAGAATTCCTCATCACCTTTACTGGTCATCGAACCAAGGAGAGGAGACTAGGAATTTCTAAAGGTAATGAAAAATTTCCAAGCAACAATACAAAGCGGTTTGACAAGATCCTTCTACAAGAACGAAATTGCAATCATCGTAGTTGGTATTGTTTGTAGCATTTTTCAACTTGTTTTCGCCAAAACTCAAAAGAATAATTTGATAAAAATTATTCGATTGGTCAAAGGTCCACAAAATTTTCAAAGCTCAAAAAAAAAAAAATTATGCGATTTGACAGCTTTCGAATCGATTTTTCTATCGCATCACGTTGCAGAGTAGCACCGCAGAGCTTTGGCGTTAACTCAGTTACCACACATTTTGTCAAAACTATATTTAGCCCTATCCGCGTCCTTGTTCGCGTGTAGAAAGTGAAACATAAAATTCTTATATAATTAAAAAATTAAATTTTGTATTATAAGTTCATCGCTTATAAAACATTTTCAACTTGCATTATAATTTCAAAACAAAAGACCCCAATATGACTCAAAAAAGGATGAAAAACTGAGCAAAATGGGGAAAAATGTGAAAGAGTACAGAAAGAATAAAAAAAAAAAAAAAAAAATGTGCTTGAAAAGAGTTTAAAAAAGCTCCAAAAATAGTTGAAAAGAGTCATAAAAGTCTGCAAATTCCTCAGATTCGGAGCATTTTATGACTCCTTCTGCTCATTTTGTTCTCCAAAAAGAGCTCGTTGTAAGGTAATGCTACGAGAAATGTGCTTGAAAAGAGACAAAGAAAACTTAAAAAAGCATCGGAAAAAGCTCCAAAAAGAGTTGAAAAGAGTCATAAAACGGTCCAAATTCCTCAGATTGCAAGTAATTTTTGATGCTTTTTTATGACGTCTTCTGCTCATTTAGTCCCCCAAAAAGCCTATTTTGGAGGGTAATGCTCCGTGAGATGTGCGTTTTAAATTGAGCTTTTTCCCCTACTTTTGGTTAGCTAAGGCTTTTAGCAAAAACATTGTGATTTTTTTTTTATTAAAAAAAGAGGTCAACGAAAATACCATCTTACCCCCAACAGTGAAAAACCAGAACTTACAAAAATTTCAACTTGCATTATAATTTCAAAATTAAAGAGCCCATTATGACTCCAAAAAGGATGAAAAAGTGACCAAAATGGGAAAAAATGTACCTACAAAGAATCAAAAAAGCTTCTAAAAAACGCCCACAAAAGGCTTCAAAAAGAGTACAGAAAGAATCAAAAAAAAAAAAAAAAAAAAAAAAATGTGTTTGAAAAGAGTTTAAAAAAGCTCCAAGAAGAGTTGAAAAGACTCATAAAAGTCTACAAATTCCTCAGATTCGGAGCAATTTTGGATGCTTTTTATGACATCTTCTGCTCATTTTGTTCTCCAAAAAAGCTTATTTTGGAGGGTAATTCTCCGAGAAATGTGCGTTTTAAATTGAGCTTTTTCCTCTACATTTGGTTAGCTAAGGCTTTTAGCAAAACCATTGTAATTTTTCAGTAGACGATTTATTAAAAAAAAAGAAGGCCAACGAAAATACCAACATACAGTGAAATACCAGAACTTACGAAAATTTCGATTTGACTTTTCTTTTATTTTCCAAAACAGTTTGGCTATTAGTTTAAACTAATATACATATGTCCAGAATTTAGCATTAATCACCAAGTTTCGTATAAATTTCCATCTGCATGGATATAAGATATATATATTTTTTCACTTACCTTGAAACGCTGGGAGTAAAAAAGGGAACGTATTTTTCATGCATGTAGAAAGAAAACCTATAAAAACTTTAATACAAAAAAAAAAAAAAAAAAAAAAAAAAAAAAATTGTACAGTAAAAGGTAGAAATGTCGCATATTTTAGCAACGTTATTTTCCCCTTTTGAAATACAAAAAATAAAACGATTTTACTACCTTTTACTGATAAATTTTTTTTTTTTTATTCTAGTTTTCATAGGTTTTCTTTCTACATGCATGAAAAATACGTTTTAGAAATATGCGCAACTTTGAACTTGTTCTAAGATTCTGGCAACACTTGATTTATCTATCACTTCTATTTTTTTTTATAAATTTGTATGCTTTATTTGTTTAAAAAAAATTTTACGTAGCTTTTTCCATCTCTCATTATAAAAATACACATATCATTTTCTTAACGTTTTAAGTGATGAAATAATTATCGTAAAAACAAAAAAAAAACATATTTTGCTCTCGCGCTTCCATTTACATTAATTTAATATTTTTTTTTTTTTAATAATATTTTTTTTAAAACTAGTACATATACATATATAAAGAGTAAATAAATATAATGCTAGTGAATGTACTGAATGCTAAATACTAATTTATATTTGTTAATTAATTAAAAATTTGATTTACCTACTAACAGCTGCTATAATATCATACTTGCTATTTAATATTATTATTATTATCCATTCACCATTCGAAATTATTATATTGTTGAAGTTTAGTTTTTTTTTTTTTTTTTACGTGCTGTACTAACATTATTAATTAAATTCAGTTTAGTTTGAGCGCGTGGTAAATTTGTGAAGTAATTCAAAAGCTCGTCTTCAGCGCAACTGAAGTGGAAGTTCTTAGGGCTTTCCCAAGGCAAACGAATATTTTATTAAATTATGAAGAATCTAGATACATAATATATGCATACATATTAGGGATGTTAGGGGTGCGAGTTTGCCTGAACCGTAAACGGAAACAAGGTAGGGTGCAAGCGCTTCCTCACTAGTTAAATGTATTAAGGATGTCGGGGGAAAAAAAAACTTTCTAAAATCAAAATAAGTTTGAGAGCTGCGATCTTAAACGAAGCTCCGTAACATCCCTTTTACATAGTCACAAAAGTATGTAAACGTGTAAAAGTAACTATTTTCGCTATCTCTTTCTATTGTAACTATTTTTTAAATTTTTACCTCTATCTTGCTTTCTCTCTCTCTATTGCTCTGTTTACATTTTGAAAAAAAACGAACACCTCCGTGTTATTGTTACTTTTCAATTCACACAACAAATTTTTCAATTTCCATTTTCTTATTAAACTAATGTTTTTAATATATATTTTTTTCTTTTTTTTTCATTAGCATCAGTAAATTGAAGTTAAATAAATTTAAATAAAAGATTGAATTTTTCACGTTTTTATTTTTATTAAAAAAAAAAAAAAAACAATATTAAAAAAAAAACTTTTGCCTTGTAAATAGTTAAACTCTTGCAACATAAACCACTTTTTATCCAATCACATTTAGGGTATTCACGTAAGACTGACTAAAAGTTAGCTAGGACAAAATAAAAAGTATGACGTGAATACCCCCACCTTTTTATATTCAGCTGTGCATAGCACAAAGGCTGTATTTATTTTACTCGTCTAGGTGAATATTTTAACGGTTGACCTAGTTTTCCTTAGATCAAACTTATGTTCACTCGTCCGTCAAATACAAATTTTAGTATGTAAGGTTCCTGGGCCCATAACCTGCTCAATTTTCGATACCTAATTTCGAAAACCTTTTCAAAACTTGTTTGTTTAGAAAACAAGTAATAGACTTACAGTGCTTCTGGTAATAGGTAAAGTCGGCTAATATCCACGCCCCCCACTTTTGCATTAAAGCTTTAATATATGGTTTTGATTTGAGAAGCGTATTTTCAAGTTCAACGATTAGAAAAAAATATTGTTATAAAGTGTTTTTGAATTTTGCGTCCAAAATGAATTTTATTTTATTCAAATTTATTTTAGATATAAGCTTTGTTTCTTGAAATCTCCAGCAAAGAACTGTCAGCAGAAGAGAGTCTTGTACAAAGCTGTCAAAATCTCATTTCTGCTAATTTTTCGTCGAACAGGGTTCAGCAGAAACTTGCAGACAAAAGAGCGGTTACGTTTCTGATTGGCTAACAATTTGAATTAACATTTTTTGTTGTTGTTTTGCTATGTCACCGATCAGCTGTTCCTGCTTGCTGGTTTCTGCTGGACGAAAAATCTCCAGCAATAACTTGCAGCGAATTGGCGCTCTCTCTCTCAATTAAATGTCAAAAAGCTGCTTAATTCGCTGCTAATTTTTTCAAAGAATACTTTTTTTAGGAATAATTATTCATAATTAGCAGGAAAGAAACAAAGCTATAATTTTTTTTGACGCAGAATTCATAAAACTTGATAAAAATATTTGGATTCTGATTATTTATCAAGATTGACAAATTTATCAAAATTACAGAATCGGGCGGTTAGTTCTATAATTTGCTTATACCGCGGATTAGATATATGAGAAATCGCCCCACAAAAGTTTATACCATTTAACTGAACGCACTAGTGAAAAAATTCAATTAAAAGATTTAAAAATTTTAGCCTAAATTTTAAACTTTTTTGGACCACATATATGACCAAACCAAATTTGGTTTCAAATTTAATCTAGACCAGTTTTCAAGAAAATTGGCAAAATGAATGGGGTTTCAATTTTAAACCACAAATATTTTAACAATTTTTTAAAGAAAAAATTATTTTTTTGTCGATTGTCTGTGATTCGAACCAAGACTTCCCGCATCGTGTCCGGCTGCTCTACACCACTGAGCTACATCGCATACATAAATGTTGTTGGCAAAACTCAATCTTAAATAAGCTTTCAAAAATAAATGAAAACAAAACAAAAATTGTAGACCGAAAAGGTTTTAAATTTAAACCCAAAAGTTTCAATTTTAAACCAAAAGGTTTTAATTTTAAAGCAAAAAGTTTCAATTTTAAAGACATTAAAATGAAAAAAATTTGGCACTGGGCAGGATTCGAACGGATGCGCTCAGGAGTTACAGCCACTGCAAAATACAATGACTTACAAAAAAAAAAAAAATGTTGGTCTTATATAAAATCGCTTAATACCCACTTTTTTAAAGGTAGCAATACAAAAAATAGCCTATTTCTTTTGCTAAAGCATACAGCTGAGTATATAATGTTCGGTTTTACCCGAACTGAGACTGCCTTCATTTTTCTCTCTTTATAAATAATATTAAATGTTGTTTTATCTATTTTTTTTTCAACATTTAAACAATTTTACTCATATTTTACGTAAAACCCTCTCAGATTACTAAAAAATAAACTAGCAAGTAAAAAAACTAAAAAAAAGCACGCTCATACGAAAATGAGATTGTAATTTGAAAAAAAAAAAAAAAAAAAAACAAATTAAAACGTTAAATTCTCGAAATTGGTAACTTTTGAGATGGTCCTTGTGTACATGCGCTATATTAAATCAATTTCTGGTCTATGCAAACTTAAGTTATTTTATGATTTTTTCAAATCATTTTTAAGTATTAATTGCATTTTTTTTTTATTTCGCGCTTAAAAATATAAATTTGTCTATCTAGGAGTATTAGGATTCGATTTCATGCATTAAATTAAAGTGTATTTTTATAGTTTTTTTTTTAGCACTATAGTTAATTTCAGAAAATCATACATATTTTGTAGCTAGTTAAAAATTCAGCCAAACAAAAAAAAAATTATAAAAAATAATAAACAAATAATTAAAAAATTAGTCATGAAACTATTGTCACCAAAACTAATTATTTAATTATTAATTTTACTTTATTTTTATATCTATTACTCGTTCGTTCACAATTTTTATTTTGTATTTTTTAAATTTTTGATATATCATGCGGATTGCTGCCGCTCTTCTTTTGGATTAACTCGCTACCTACTCGTTACTACGTAAACTCGTACTCGTTCGATTGGTGAAATAACTGAAACATTCAATGCCCAAACAAAAATCAAAAAAAAAAAAAAAAAAAAAACAATGCAACAAATCTTGCAATTCGTTCAAAAGGATTTCGAGGTACTGAAAATGTTATTATTTCATTTCACTACTAAAATACCAAAAACTATAAATGAAGTTACTAATTTTTTAACAGAGCAAAGTCCACTTAAACTAAAAACAAGCTACATTTACTCGTACAAAAAAATACATTTGTTAATTTTCTTTTCGTAACGATCCAAGTAGTACTGTTATTATACTCGTGCATATTAATTTAAAAAACCTTTTTTATTTTTATTATAATTTTTATTGCTTTTCATTTGAGTAAAGCTTAGCATTTTAAATTTAGCACCACCCAAAAACCAAGTACTTCTAGCAAAAAGACAAAGGTTATCTTCAAAACACTTACTCTCACAAACACGCTTGCTAAATAATTGTGTTTCACTACTCTTCTCGAAAATTAGTATTTATTGTATGCATTTTTTATTTAATTTCTAAATCTTTTGTTTAGTAAATACTTAGTATGTGAAAATTTCAACGTTTGAGTAGGGGTTATGGTTCAAGTAAACATACTGAACTATGGGTCACATATATACAATTTTTGGTACAATCTTACCTACTTGTTTTGGATACAGCCGACTAAAAAGCAATGTTTAGTTATTTCAAAGAGTAATAGTACTAAATAGTACTAAAGATAAGTTTTTCAAACCACTTTTGATGTTACTTGTCGCGGTACTCGAACCCGCCCCCCCTGTGGTAAGCCATCGAAAAATCTAAACTTCGATTGCGAGTATGTATTATTAGAAGTTCAACCATTTAATACATTTTAAGGGTATTCACGTAGAACTTTGCTAAAGCCTCTATGACATTACGAAACTTTAAGGAAACTTAAATTTAGAAAAACAATTTATGTGGGTATTACACGATATGCTTCTCAGATGTATATGTCACTTTTTGGTATGGATACAAATTAAAACCGTTTAAACACAAAAGAGAAATGTCATGTTTTGACAAGTCATACACACATACGACTGACATAGCGTGTAAACGCAAAGCAAATTAAGCGAATTTGACACACAGATGACAATACATATCGTGTATAACAACCTTTACCGTACGAAGCAGAAAATACCTGTTTGACTTGTTTTTGTTTACTTGAAAGTTTTACTTTTGTTGCTGATAAGGCTTTTGTATTTTTCCTGAGAGATAAAAAAATCTAACGAAAAACGAAGCTCAAAATTGGAATGTGAAAAAACTTTCTTGACAACTGAATTTAGGATTGGTTTTACCTTTGCATCGGTATTTTAGCAATTTTTAGAGTAGATTGAACTGTGCTATTACAATATATTATTAAATAGCTAAGCTAACGGAATAGTTAAAAAAAAAAACATAACTTTAGTTATTAGGTTTAGATTTCGAAATAAAAGGAGCTGTCACATAAAATAATGGAGAAACATCCCAGAGCTAACGAAATATAAAATATTTCGTCATTTTCAATTTCTCGCTGAACAGGAATCAGTAAAAACTTGCAAGCAAACCATTGGCTTATAAGTTCAAAGTTTGATTTTTTGTTGTTGTTGTTTTGCTATGTCACGAAATGTCTGCAGATTTTGCTGCGTGAAATTTTCCCAGCAATAATTTGCTACTTTCTCTTCCAAAGAAACGTCAAAATGTGCTCACTCTCTGTGCCCATTTTTGTTCATTAAAGTTATCAGATATTTCGAACTAGCTCACCAAAATGAACTAGTTCATACAGTTGGTTTTTTGTTCATTTAGTTTAATTATTTGTCTTTGTTACCCTTAGGAAATGACTGCTAACCCACGTCCAAACATTTTCGAATGGGTATCAAAAGGTGCCTTTTGGCCTCAATAATCCAGAGGCGTGTCCAAAAAAAGGATAAAATGTTGGCAGTTTTGTTAAGCGGTTCTCCTTCTTCCCATGTTGGAGTTGCTAATTTTTGTCGAAAATTAAATAATTATTTCGAACTATGCGTTGTTATTTCGATTCCTACCTTACCCACAGTCATTTTTGTTATTGCACAACACTAATTTTTGATTTTGTGTTCTCCATGGCTAGCCCTCGTTGGCACTCTAGCACGCGTTTTGGTTTCTCCGTGTTTTTTCATTGTCAATAATTGACGAAATTTTACATAGTTCAAATAGTTCATTTGAAAATTGGAACTAGTTCCCGGGATGACCTCCATGATCTAGTGCAATGAACGAACTAGTTCATGCACTACCAAGTCTAGTGGAAATTGTACCCAAGGACGGCGTTTCCATTTCCTCTTTGCAAATCGGAGTAGTTGGGAGATGCAAAGCTTTACTAAGCTGGTCTTAGAGATAGATTCTATCCTACCAACGTGCGAAAAAATAAAAAATAATTGTGAACAAAAAAACATAAGGGAATCTTCGGTATACTTTACAAATAACGAGACGTGAAAAAAACTGAATAAAATAATACAAACACAGAAGCTAAATTTCTGTTTATTCAGTCTGGCATTATCGACTCAATCGTAGTCAATTCCTTCTCAACTGTCATATGTTGAGCAAATCCCCCCCAAAAAAAACTTCGTTTTCACGAAACTCAACGAATAGGGATGGCAAATATATAGAGAGGAGATTGGCCCAAAAGCGATACCGTTAGAATGAATTAGCCACTTTTGACAGAATCAGCTTATTGCTACGTCATAAGTGGTCACAGAATTTCCACCATACTATATTTTTACCGCTGGTGTGATTTAAAAAAAAACTGTGTTTTGGGGGCAACCATGGACGAATTCAAGATTGCCGAAATGCAGTGTTGCAGTTGAAACGTGACCTCATAAATGGAAAGGGGAAAAAGGGGAAAACGGGAAGGCATGGGCCTGATGATAATTTCATACACCATTCTTTGTTACAGCTACATACAAACACAATCATGCCTGCGCTTTGTTTGCAACAAGAAAACTGAAACGTAGTGTCATACGGGCTTAACAAGGTAGATGTGAAATAGTGCAAATGGCCTTCAATAACAGACAAACATAGAAAAACGCCGATATTCTTCAAATATTTAAAAGAGGAGCTACAATATCGTCGTAGGGATCAATTCAGGTTTTTTTTACGTACTAGCAGTTAAATATATGTAATTCTTACTTCCTTCAGCCTAACTTATTGTACTAAACAAGTTACTTGCAATACTAAGGCCCGATTATCCAGTGCAAGTTTAGACTACAAAGCAAGTTTGAACTTAACTTAAACGACCGCACTGGCAGTGTTAAACTCTTGTCAGGTTAGTCTATGGTTTAAAATTGCACTAAAAACCCGGGCCTTAAGAAGTCAAATATCAGTATAATTTGGAAAAATTGTGTTTGAAAAATCTGTTTTGGTATTTCCTTTCCATTAATATTCTATTCGAGGCGTGAGTACGAACCAAAATCAAGAACAATGTACCAATTCATTTTCACAGTACCAGATTTAGTACGAAAGTACCCAAATTGGCAACACTGGTGGCTTCTTGTTATGCATTTTTTTCATATTTTCGTTCATTGGTTAATCGTGGGAAGTAATTAGTTAAGAATCGAAAAAAAGTACATTCATGCTTATGGCGATCTATCACTTTCTTGCTATTTGTTGAAACACTGATCTAAACTTGCTAAGGAAATACATATTCTAGTCACTGTCAAAAAACATTGCTGGTAATTTCTGTTGCTAAAAAATTTATAAAACAAATATTTAAAATTCAGAAAAATCAATATCAAGCAAACTTTTACTATGGGTTTTTTAATTTATATACAAAAACAAAATAGTGTTATTATTTTATGCCTGTGTATTTTGTTTGCTTAAATATTCTTGAATTAAGTAGTTGTAGTTGACTTTCAAAGTACTTACAAACTATGTACTTTAAAGTTTTTTTTTTTATTTTAGTTGAACAAAATGTAATTCGAAATTAAATAGTACCTAAACAAAATTTAGAATTAGAGAAAAGTTTTGCTCGAAAAAATTTTTTTTTTTTATTTCTTTCTATAAAACTAAAAATCAGTTCTTAACTAACCCCATATTCATAAGAAATAAAAAAGTTGTTTTTAAGTTCTTACAATTCAAAATTTGTACGGAAATGTTATTTTCAAAAAGTTTTATAAGGCAATTTTTTATGAATATGGGGGTGAATATGTATTTATATTTTTATTTTTTTTTTAATATTGAGCTCAGAATACTCTTTAAAAAAACAATTAGCTATTGAACAAAATCAAAAAGTACTGCTTAACGCATGCCGAGTTAAAAAGTAGTTTATTCAAGAAAAATATATAGTGAATAAAATGAGAAAAAAAAAAAAAAAAAAAAAATTATAGTTACATTTAATTGTTATGAAACCACTTTTAAGACCCCTTTCATCTCATTCAGAAATTATTGTATATTAGCAAAGAAAGTATACCATAAAGAAGATCTATACCGCAATGCTGTAAGCTGTATCTAGTCACTAATGATGGAATTCTGTGATGGTTATCTAGTCTCTAATAGAGACATTTCGTGGTCAAATTCAATTTTGAGACAATTTGGTATTCAGTAAACTATCTCACATCTCTAACCTCAAAAAAAGTCACTAATTTGAGATCTGCGCTCCGTTTCCTGTTACTCAATTCGATCGATCGTCTCGACTGTAGTAGACGTTTTGACGTCATATTGACGTCACACTCATTTTTTTTTGTTTCTGTAATAGGGTCTATACACAGTGCGACTGACTCGTGAGCCATCTGTGTAGATGTTGACTCGCCGTCATTCTGCAAAATATCAAACTCATTTTGATTTTTTTGAGTCATGCTAGAGTCAATGGTGGTGTAACTACTACATACACATTTTCACTAATACACCTAAACTGACTCTTTACTCAGACGCATCGTGTATAGGGCCTTTAATAAAAAATTTTTTTGTCGATATATTTTCTCAATTTTTTTTTTCAATTTTGAATCGAGTCGAGTGTGACGACATTAAAATCGAGAACTTTGTCGATTTTTTACAGCAACGGGGTACTGCTTGTTGCCAGGTGACAAACGAAATTAATTAAAGAATATGGGGTAAAAGATTGGAAAAATTAAAAAAATGTGAAATTAGTTATTAGAAGTATTTATATATTTAAAAAAAGGTAATTAAGCTTTAAAAAATAAAATAAAAAAATATAAATCTATTCGCGAACCGGTACTTGAACCTGTGACCCCCGCGCGATAGTCCGTACGCTTAGCGCCTGGGCTACTTCGACATCTACAGGCGGAGTGTCAAATGAGTTAGTTCAAATTTATGCAATGTATTCACAACACATTAAAATGAGAGAGCGAGAGACTTTGGTAAGTTTCTTGTGACTTTTTCTTATAGAATACCAGAATCATCTCAAGTCACAAAAAGTGTATCTAATGAAATATCTCAATTTTAGTGACTTGATATGAGACAAAAATACAGAATACTGATATAAAAGTATTTATATATTTGAAAAAAAAAGTTAATTAAATTTAAAAAAGATTAAATAAAAACACAAAAATTTACTGTCCGCCGACCGGCACTTGAACCTGTGACCCTCTCGCGTGATAGTCCGAACGTTTAACGACACCTACAGGCAATTTGTGTATTCACCACACATTTAAATGTGAGAGAAAGAATTTGGTGAATTTCTTGCTACTTTCTCTTACAGAATACCGAATTCATCTCAAGTCACAAAAATTGTATCTAATGAAATATCACAACAATTGTGACTTGATATGAGACAAAATTACATAATACTGGTACTAATCGTGAATCTCAGTGACAGATGTCAGTGACGAGTGCAAACTTCTTTACGGTATACCTTACTGTTATTAATTAAAATTTCAGCCTCCATTTTTTTCGTAATCATTATATTCCTATACAACATACATAAGGTTTGTTGCAACACCTGTCCACCTCACTATTCACCACGCTCAGCGTACTCTACTATTCTATGCTTCTCTGTTGTTATCGACTTCTTAAATGCAGTTATAGTATAACGTTATTTTAAAAGCAAAACCAAAATATAAATTAACATAATAACTTGTGTTAAATTACCAATTGCTTACAAATAATCTCAACAAGTTTTATTTTATTGCGCGTGTTGCCATAAAGGGTCGTTTTCACCACAGTTATCGTTTGTGGCTGATCTGTCAAACTGACATTCAGCTTAAACGGTATATGGGGAAAACGTCCTTGGTATACATATATAATATAACCAAACCTACATATATAGCTATTACATAAAAACTAGATATTGAAATTGATTTTTTGTTGTTTATAGTTAAGACCATCTCACAAGTGCTAATTAGAACTCAGTTAAACCTGTACTAACTATGGTAAAAATGCTTTAAAACCCGGAAACTTGACAAAGTAAAATCACAAACATTTCTCCAGTGTTATTTTTTTGCCCCCCCACGCTTGCGTTCGTTCTGTAAATGTTCTTTCCATTTCTCGTTATTATTTTACATATTTTTCGCTAGTACTTTTTATTTGAATAGAAAGAATTAAAGCTCATATTAATTTATTGTTTTTTTTTTTTTAGATTTAGTTAATTTTTTTTATTGCTGTAAATGTTTATAAAAAACAATTTTCCTACACAAACAACTTAACAAATATCTGAGTACGTAAATTTGTAGAGCATGCTCAAAATACTACGAATAGCATGAAACAGTGAACTCACCACAGCAAAAATTTATGTACTGATTATGTAAAACGCAACATCTCACAATAACTCACTGTTTACTGTCAAAGTAGTGGTTTTTAGCTAACATTTTCAATTAAAGCACTGTGACTCCCATTTCTGAAGACGAAGCTTTTATTAGCTCGTGCCTTAGTGGTTTCTTATGACATTCGTGAGAGCGTGTTTTCAATAGAGGTGGGAATTTTAGTTCATTATAGTGATCGGAGATTTCTAACTAGCTCACCAAAATGAACTAGTTCATATAGTTCGTGTTTAGTTCATTTAGCTCAATTATTTGTATTTGTTTCCCTTGAAGGAAACGGATAAAATCTTGGGAAATTACTGGGTCACGCTTACCAAAAAAGAGGATAAAAAAGTGGGCAATTCGTTCAGCGTGTTTGTTTTTTTCCACCCATGTTGGGCCTGCTAATTCAAGTCGAAAATTATCGAACTATGCGATGCCTCATTTTGGTATTGCAAAGCACTAATTTGTGATTTTGTTTTCACCACAACGTTTTGGTTTCTCGGTATTTACTCATTCTCAATAAATTCTATAACCCACCTAGCTGAATTAGTTCATTTGAACTAATTAGTTCATGAACTACCCAAGTTTAGTTTTCATTTTACTGTTGAGATAGGACGCTTTGGAATCGTAAGCATCGATATAGCGATTTTCCACTCAGGTGATGTATACAATCAAAACGAAAAATTAAAAAATTGGAAAAGGGGGCCTTCGATCTCTAAGTTCACATTGCATTCAAAACTCTGCATATTTTAGCTAAATCTACTACATATGCGAAACTCTACAAATTTACGTTCTCTGTAGAAGACATAACCTTGCCATGAACACATTTTGCACGCATTTGACAGCATTAGGGTGTGTTGTTTTTTGCTCAACGCATTTGACACACTTTTCGTTTTTTTTTTTTGTTGTTCGCGCTTTGCTTTTCATTTTTAGCTTACTTTAGCTAAGCTTCTGCTATTGCTTCAACTATCGCTTATATTTTATAATTTTCTGTGAATGCATATGTATTTCTTTAGAATAGAATCTAGTATAACTATAATCCGAAAGTAGTTGCTTTTGCCAGTGTACATATGTATTTGCTGCTGCGAGTGGAAATGCTTATACTAAATATAAAAGTGCGCTCTAATACCTTATCTTATTATTTTTATAATATATGACATCAGTGCATACATACACAAAATACAACAATAAAAATTAAAAAAAAACAGACTGCATGCTCAATACTAAACCAATTTTATTCAACAAAACTACACCAACACTTACCCACTTATTAAAAATACAATTATATAATCAACAAATAGTTAAAATGTCAAATTATTTAAAAATATTAACTATTTCAAATATCTATAACTGGTTTATTTTCTTACAGTTCTTTGTGCGTCTGGATCACATACGAAAATGTTTCACACAGAAAGGCGGTGTTTTCGTTTTGGAGGAATACAGTAAGTGCTTTTCTGTTGGAATACAATGAAACTGGTTATTTTTACTATTTTCAATATTAAATTAATATTTTGGAAGAAATGTAAACTTCCTGGAAGAAAAATTATCCCGCACTTTAACCTAAGCATAACGCTACCTACATTTCAATAAGTCAATCCTGGGTCCACTTTCCGGAAGAAAGTTTATCCTATATTTTAATCTAAGCATAAAGCTACCTACGCAACAAATTTCAAGCAAATCGAGCCTTAAATAAGATTGTTTAGAACAGCTCGGCCCCTGGTCCACTTACCGGAAGAAAAATCATATCGTACTTTAACCTAAGCAAACAGCTACCTACATACCAAATTCCAAGTACATTCAACCATCTACACGATAGTTTAGAATAAGTCGGTCCTGGGTCCACTTTCCGGAAGAAAATGTATCGTATATTTTAATCCAGGCATAACGCTACCTACATACTAAATTTCAAGTAAATCCAACCATCTATACGATAGTTTAGAATAAGTCGGTCCTGGGTTCACTTTCCGGAAGTAAATTTATTCTATATATTGATCTAAGCATATAGCTACCTACACACCAAGTTTCAAGCAAACCGAGCCATAAATACGATTGTATAGAACAGATCGGCCCCTGGTCCACTTCCCGGAAGAAAATTCATATCGTACTTTAACCTAAGCAAACAGCTACCTACATACCAAATTTCGAGTAAATCCAACCATTTATACGATAGTTTCGAATAGGGCGGTACCGCGTCTACTTACCAAAATAAAACTTTACAGAAACACGCTCAAGACTCCAACTAATCTAACCCGAAAATTTGAAGAAAATCGGCCTTGTTGTTGTTGTTGTTGTTGTTGTTGTTGGGTTTGTTGTTGTTAACAGCAAAACACTCCCCGAAGGTTTTGGGGAGTGATGCCGAAGTTGACAGTCCTTGGCCGGATATGACCCCGGTACGCTTCGGTACTCCCTTGCGGTACTGCCCGACTGTCGTGGTAGCGATTTGGTATGACCAGTGGAACCTTCTAGGTTATGGCATCCCTCCATCCGTGAGGAAGGAGAAGATGGGTAATGAGAGGTGAGAGGCATTATATCCGTAGATCAATCATCGAGTAGCACGTCAATTACCTATGTGCATATTAGTCGCCTCTTACGACCGGTATGCCTACCTCGGGCATATTCTAAACCCCTAACCCGCAGGGTTAAATCGGCCTAGTAGTTTTAGAGTCCTTAAGCTACATACATACATCCAATTTTTATACCCAGCGTACTAGTACAAGAGTATTATAATTTTGTCCACATAACGATACTACGTAACGGCACAAAATAATCGAGATAGATATAGAGTTCCATATATGAAGGTTCTTAGGCTGAAAAGAGGAGTTCATTAAGGCATGTCCGTACGTCTGTCCGTGTGCACGATAACTTGAGTACAAATTGAGGTATTTACATGAAAATTTCGAAAATCACATAAATTGATATATCTCGGTAGCTTAAATGGCTAAAATGATATAATTCTATAGGTAAATCCCCCTGGTCACTCTCTTATGATTTTTCCATAAACTGTTTATAGTGGGCGTGGCACCGCCCACTTTTAATGGAGGCATTTTTGAAAATTTTACTGGCCGGAACTTTTAAACTGATTACGATAGAACGATGGAATTGGCACAAAGCATACTAGTACCGTTGGGAGTATACCTGATGAAATTGGATAAAATCGCTCTCCAACCACGCCCACTTTCGATATCGAAATGTTCGAAAATACCCTAAATTGATATAATTCGGTAACGGAAATGGCTAAAATGATATAGTTTGGCAGGATGAACCCTGTTAAGATTTTTTTATAAATTTTTAAAAGTAGCCGTGGCACCGCCCACTCTTCAGGGAGACATATTTGAAAATTTCACGGGTCATAACTTTTAAACTGATTACGGTAGAACGATGATATTGGTACAAGGTATACTAGCATATTAGGGAGTATACCTGATGTAATTGGACGAAATCGCTCCCAACCACGCCTACTTGCGAAATGGAATATTTCGAAAATCATATGAAAACTACCGCTGGTAATTTAATGTTCGGTTTACCCGAACTTAGACTTCCTTACTTGTTTTTTTTTTTTTTTAATTTTTTTAGGTAAGGGCGTAACTGCAACCAGTTAGCCAAAATTTTATTTTTTTGTTTATTTAAAACTAAATATAAATGCCTACATACATTTTCATTAACAAAATCATAAATATCTTCATATCCATCTCTTTCAGATCCTAAAACGCGACATCTTATTCAACGTAAATACAAATCTAAACTGGTAAGTAACAAAATCATTAACTTCATGAATATTCAGCACATATCGTCATAAGTGTGTAACCAAAATTCATTATCACTAAAATGGTATGCATGTGAGACATATGTATGTACATTCTCGTATATACATAAATAAACCTATTATATGTACCATATGTGTAAATATGAAATAGTACATATGCATATTTATGAGACTAAATTGCGTAAGTAAATATTTTTTCAGCATAAAAAATCGCAATTTTCTTTATAACTTCAATAGAGTCATCTACTTTCTTTTTTTATACTATTAAATATTTAATCATATACATATAAAATAGATCCTCCCATACACATCTGTTCAGTAAATCCGAAAATGCGGTGTTCGCTTTAAGTTTTAAGCTTTTTGTGTACACGGTTAAAAATTTCAGCCTAAATTTTTAATTTTTTGGACTACATATATGACCAAAACAAATTTGGTTTCAAATCAAATCTAGACCAGTTTTCAAGAAAATTGGCTAAATGAATGGGGTTTTAATTTTAAACCAGAAATGTTTTAACAATTCGAATCAAAATTCCACGCATCATGCCCGCCTGCTCTACCACTGAGCTACATCGCATACGCACATAAATGTTGTGGGAAAAATTCAATCTTAAAAAAGCTTTCAAAAATAAATGAAAACAAAACAAAAATTGTAGCCCGAAAAGGTTTTAATTTTAAACCGAAAAGTTTTAATTTTAAACCGAAAAGTTTTAAAAATAAAATAAAATTAAAAAAATGTAGCCCTTGGTGGAATTCGAGCCAAAGCGCATAGGAGTCACAGCCGACTGCTCTACCGCTGAGCTATGCCGCACATGAGGTTTTCTGTGAGCAAAATGCAATAACTTTCAAAAAACTAAAAAAAAAACAATTTTGTCACAGCTTTTTCATTTAGATCTTAAATCGAAACCAAAACAAATTCAAATTCTTTTCAAACTTTTGGAAGGCTTAAAATATACCAAAAAAAAAAGTTTAAAAATCGCTTAAACTTTAGACGGGTTTAAAATTCAGGCCCACTTTTTCGGCCGTGTATAAAACTCAAATAGTAAATTTAACAAAAAATTTAATAAAATAAAATAAAAGAATTAGTATTAGAAAGAATTGAAAGCAATATTGCATTGGCATTCCGCCAACTTAACGCTTAGACTTATACCACAAATAAATTTCGTACACTTCCCTATATACAAACATTTATTGTAATCTCCTTAAAAACACAGGGTGTTCAAGAAGTCTATAAAGTGAGAGAACACATGGCACAACACATTAGTACGAATACAAATGCAAGTGCACATGGCTGAAAACGTTGACTTGACGCAATGCCAAAGCAGTCTGCTGGGGTTCGATACCAGTGAGACCGGATAAAACACTCTGTTGATGTGCTTGGTCGCGTAGAAACTGTGTACATTTTTTTGGATTCACTCCACAAAAAAACTTAATAACATACTTAAATTGAAATAAAGTAGGATAAGGTAAAACAAAGTAAAATTAAATGAATTAAATAAAATGGCAAACAAAGCTGGAAAACTAGAAAAAAAAAATTAAATTAAATAAATTTTTTTTTATCTGTCACACCTGGTGTTGAGCTCTTTGTGGCAGCACCGCAGACTCAATTCGCATTTGCCGAAACAGCTTGTAGTTTATTCATAAAACCATAGATAGTTTATAAAATAAAGATAATTTATAAAAATCCATTCCACATTTGTTGTTCATAATTTATTTATTCTTTTTTTTTTTTTTTTCCATATCTGTATTTATGTACTCACACCACCGCCATTACAACAACCATAACCACCAACACCAACCAACCAACCAACAAATCATACTCGCCTACATAATCACATCATAAACAAAACATAAACGTTATTTATGTAAAATACAAAAAAAAAAAAAAAAACGCTCTATATATGCGTGTATATACATCTATTTTACTATGTGAAACTACGTTTTTATCTGTATGTACATACAATAAAAAGGTGCCTGCCGAATATATTCTACATCATTTCATACGCGTCCTTTCTGTTGCTTACAATATGCATTTGCGTGAAAGAGACACACGCAGCAGCGTAAAACGCAAATTTGACAACGCAGAAGAAGAGCTTAAGTTGGTATTGAGCCATAATGGCAATGATGAAACGGTGGAGCAAGAAGAAGACTAGTTGACGCATATGACAAATCAAATCAAAGATAAGACAATTGAATAATTAAGCTGTGATAAATGAAAAAAAAATCTTTCAAAAGGACTTTATACCAACCGCTATTTAGCGCAAGTACACTGAAAAAAGTATTTGAAAAAAATGAGCGCTGAAATTTAAAGAAATGAAGCTGCAATGCCAAACGAGTTTTAAATCGAATGTATAAATTATAAAAAAAAAGCTGCCTCATTTTGTGCCGACTTAATTTTATGTCTTAAACTCTAAAAACTTTCTATACACTGAAAAAAAAACATTTAACTACAATAATAAAAATTAATAATTCTTACTTATTTACTAATGTATTTGTCTTTTTTACAATTCCATTTAAGATCTATAACAAATTTTTGTATAATCAAATATTTATAAAAATATTAAAGTATTTAAAATAATAAAGTTTAAAAAACTTTTAGTAAATCCAAATTGTCTGCATGTTTTGTGTATTGCTATTATATATAAATATTATATTAACTTAAATATTAAAGTAATTTAAAATAAATGTTTGTAAAAATTGAAACAATCATCACTTGAAATCACAAATGTGTTTTTTTTTTGTTAATTTTTGAATATGTATTTAGTGTTTTTTCGCGCACACTGTCCATGTAAATATTTTGAAGTGTGTTGATTTTGTATTGTAAATATGTACCTTCTTTTAAGGAGGAGTCGAAGTATACTCGTCGTCATTTGCGTTTCGGACAGCAGCCCTTTTTCGTTGTTGACCCTGGACCTTAAAACACTTTTCACCCGGTTGAGTTGAGCGTATGAGCAGCTGTCTTCTCTTTTGTCTTCCCTTTTGTACTCCCTTTTTTTTTGCATCCACACGGCGAGAGTGCATAAGCTAATTTATAGACCATGCTTGGATCTAGCCAGCCATTCATTCTGTCATTCTGTCTCATATCGAGTCACTAAATTTGAGATATTTCATTAGATACAATTTTTGTGACTTGAGATGATTCCGGTATTCTATAAGAGAAAGTCACAACAAATCTACCACAGTCTCACTTTCGCTCATTTTAAGGTGTGGTGAATGCAAAAATTGCATAAATTTTAAGTAACGCAATTCACACTCGCCCAATAGATGTCGATGTAGCCCAGGCGTTAAGCGTCCGGATTATGACACGGGAGGTTGCAGGTTCAAGTGCCGGTCCGCGAGCAGTAAATTTTTTTTTTTTTATTTTTTTTTTTCAAATTTATACCAGTATTCCTTAATTCTGTCTCATATCAAGTCACTAAATTTGAGATATTTCATTAGATACAATTTTTGTGACTTGAGATGATTCCGGTATTCTATAAGAGAAAGTCACAACAAATCTACCACAGTCTCACTCTCGCTCATTTTAAGGTGTGGTGAATGCAAAAATTGCATAAATTTTAAGTAACGCAATTCACACTCCCCCAATAGATGTCGATGTAGCCCAAGCGTTAGGCATCCGAATTATGACGCGGGAGGTCGCAGGTTCAAGTGCCGGTCCGCGAGCAGTAAATTTTTATTTTTTTATTTAATCTTTTCAAATTTAATTAACTTTTTTAAACATTTAAATACTTTTAATTTGTAAAATCACTTTTTTTTAATTTTTTAAATTTTTTAACAAATTTTCTTTAATTAATTTTGTTTGTTACCTGCCTACAGGCAGATGACAAATTAGTGACTCTTTATTGAGACTAGAGATGTGAGGCAGCTTGCTGAATACCAAATTGTATCAAATATGAAATAGACCACGAAATGTCTCTATTAGTGACTAGATACAGCTTACAGAATTGAGGTATTATTTTAAACATTTTTGACTACATACATAACACAAAACCAAATTTGGTTTCAAATTTAAACTATCCAGTTAAAAAAAAAATGGTTAAATGAACGGGGTTTCAATTTTAAACCAGAAGTGTCTTAACAATTTTTTAAAGAAAAACAAGTTTTTTTGATTGTTGGCTGGGATTCGAAACAAGGCGAAAAAAAATTGTCCACCGAAAAGTTTTAAAAAAAAAAAAAATACAAAATGTGTTATAGCTATATGACACTGCGTATTTTCTCTGTTTTTTCTTGTATTTTTTCTATTTTTTGTGCGAAAGAAACGGTCTTATACAATTATCATATTGGTGCAAGCGGGCAAGCTATGTTAAGAAACTAACGAAAAAAACAAAGAAAATACAAACTTGACTGGAAAAAAACAAATTTGAAAGTTCGTATTTTTTTATATTTCTCCTCTATTTTATGTTTCTCCTCTATTTTATGTGAACATTTTTTGTTTACATTTTTATATTAAAAGTTTTGTGCGCGAATTCACATAAAAAGCAATTTGGTTGCAAAAGGTATTTTCTCTGTTTTTTTCTTGTATTTTTTCTATTTTTTGAGCGAAAGAAATGGTCTTATACAATTATCATATTGGTGCAAGCGGGTAAGCTATGTCAAGAAACTAATGAAAAAAAACGAAGAAAATACAAATTTGACTGTAAAAAAACAAATGTGAAAGTTTGTATTTTTTTATATTTTTCGGGTCTGGTTTTAAACATTTTTTGTTTACATTTCTATATAAAAGTTTTGTTTTTCTCTGTTTTTTTCTTGTATTTTTGGTGCAAGCGGGCAAGCTATGTTAAGAAACTAACGAAAAAAACAAAGAAAATACAAACTTGACTGAAAAAAAACAAATTTGAAAGTTCGTATTTTTTTAAATTTCTCCTCTATTTTATGTGAACATTTTTTGTTTACATTTTTATATTAAAAGTTTTGTGCGCGAATACACATAAAAAGCAATTTGGTTGCAAAAGGTATTTTCTCTGTTTTTTCTTGTATTTTTTCTATTTTTTGAGCGAAAGAAATGGTCTTATACAATTATCATATTGGTGCAAGCGGGTAAGCTATGTCAAGAAACTAACGAAAAAAACAAAGAAAATACAAACTTGACTGTAAAATAACAAATGTGAAAGTTTGTATTTTTTTATATTTCTCCTCTAATTGTTTGTTTATTTTTTATATTAAAAGTTTTGTGCGCGAATTCACATAAAAAGCAATTTGGTTGTGAAACGTTTTCTCTGATTTTTTCTTGTATTTTTTCTATTTATTGGGCGAAACAAACGGTCTTATACAATTATCATATTGGTGCAAGCGGTCAAGCTATGTTAAAAAACTAACGAAAAAAACAAAGAAAATCCAAACTTGACAGTAAAAAACTAGACAAAAAATTGGAGGAAAAAACTCGCGGAAATAATAGTGAAAATACATAGTGTCATATAGCTAAGTTATGCCGAAAACAAAATTTGTGTGGGCAAAGTTCAATAAAATAAAATAACATAAATTAATATAAAAAGTAATAAAATGGGAATAAAAAACATATAAACAATTTCAAGCTCAGGCCGAAATTTTGCTCAATTTTCCACTTTAACCACTTTTCCTATAACCATACGTATTTTTAAGCCAAGGAAAACGTATTTAACCCCCTATTCTGGACTTTTGACTTATTGTCGATCTTGATAAATAATCAAGAAAAAACTATGTGCAACAACACTATTTGGCACAAATTACAGCACCCATCACTTTTGTCATATTGCCTTTAATGACGTGATGGTAAATAGTGATGTAAATAGCAGCTGATTTATATTTACATCACGCTTTACCATCACGTTCTTAAATACAATATGACAAAACTAATGGACGCTGTCATTCATGTCTAGCACTGAGCAGTCGAGTTGATGTCTGATGCCATGAGTTATTATCTAGGTCTTCTAAAGAAAGTCTTAGTAAACTTTCAATGTTATTGGGAGTTGTTGTTGTAAGTACTTGTTTCCCTGTACACTGTAAAATATGGGAAGGTCGACTCTTTTTTTCCTGAAACGCAAATGAAACTAGGGGTTTCTTCCTCAAATATCAGTACGTATAATTATTCAACACGCCATATAAGCTGCAGTTTTAAAAATTAAAAATTTCAAATTTTCTCTTCCCAAAAGGCTGATCAGATTTGTTATGCAGTATTGTGCGTTTTCTCGTATGTCGCCGCTGGCCAAGAACAGAAGAAGAATCCTGTCGTTATTACACCACAAATACAGGATATACATGCTCAACAGAAGCAACAACATGCACAACAACAAAAGCAATTGCAGCACCATCAACAGCAACAACAACAACATACACATCCAAGCAGTAGTGGTGCGCTGAGTCCACGCGCAGGGCCACAAGTCACATCTCCAAAGCAGGCGACACAAACGACGACGCACGCTAAGTCGCCAACAACAATGCCGCCACCGCAACAAGGAAATGGTAAAAATCCAACAATCACTATACGACACACAATACCGATGCAAAAACCATCGGTTACAACGGCCACAGTGCAACCACAGGCTAGATTACCGCACGCCTCAATAGCATCGCCAGCCACAATTACCGCTACGCCTATGACAACAACAACGACACCAGGTAGTGGCGTCTTGCACCACCACCAACATCAACAACAACAACATGCTAAACAACAACCACAGTTGACGCAAACACCACCCGTTTCGCCACTACAACAACACCATCAACAATCAGCTGCACCTCAAACGAGCGCACATAGTCCACTAAGTCGTACCAACAGCGGTAGCAGTGCAACGGGGCCGCTGCCACAACTACCACCACGTATACCCTCACAAACCTCCACTGAAAGTTTACACGCATCACCGCCGGTCGCAAAGTTTCGTGCCCCACCACCTACCGGTCCACCACCAGCCATACCACCTCGAACTGGTACAATGGCACGTGCGAGCTCTATACAAGTGCATAGTTCGGCTGCGGCGGCTTCAGCAGCAGCCAGCAATGCTATATCGGGCGCACGTAACTTTGTACGTCAAATATCTGCTAGTGCCACACCGCCACAGTACACACCACAAACGCCACCACCATTTGTCATACCAAAACGACGCACCTCATTATCACGAGCATCATCGGTGGCGTGTGCGGCACCAACGGGTACACAGACAATGGGTACTATTGGTGAGGGGCCGGCTCAACAGCGTCCATTATATGGTAGCATTAGTATGGGTGCATCGCAACAAATACAAAATTATCAACAACAACAACAACAACAATCGCCGAGTGCAAGTGCTGGTAACAAACACTGACGAAGGGGTTCATTCTTCCGTTTTAGTGGCGGAAGTGGTGATGGTGGCAGACGAGGAAGTAGTGGGTCGGGTGGTGGAGGCGGCGGAGCAGCAGGTGGCGGAGGAGGTGGCGGTCATAGCGGCGTTGAACCACAACCGCGCGAAATGTGTCGCACCATTTGTATTCCATGGCTCTGAAAGAGTGAAACGGATACGCATGACGGCCCAAATTGGCTGCTTAACTTTTATAGTACTTAATGAGCTTTACTTGTAATTCACACACATCAATCTGTACATAGTATAACGCCGGCTGTCAGCTGTCAAAATTGTAAACAGCGAGCCTCGGAATTATTAGTTTAACCATTTTGATATGGCTTTTGGGATCATTTTTTCGACACCGTTTCTAGACTTTACCGTAATAGTTTCGGAATTGTTTTCAGGAGAATTTCGGGATCTTTTCGGATCACATCGGTATTATTTTTACAATACTTTTGCGACTTTTTGGGGATTATTGTATTTTTTTTTTTAACCATTTCTTGACATTTTCGAAATAATTACGGGGTTTTTTCCGGATAATTTCGGGACTATTCGAAATCACCTCGCTGTTATTTTCGGCGATACGTTCTGGTTTTCGAGACCATTGTTTTCGGGATTCCGGGACTTTTTTTTCGCAAAATTTCAGGAATGTTTAGGAATAATTTCGGGGCTTTTTTGGACCACACTGAAGTAGCCCCGAAATGATTTCGATAGGTCACGAAAGGTCAAATAATTATCTGAGTATTATTTTGGAGATACTTTCGGGATATTTTGAAATTATTTTAGTACTTTTTATCGAGACCATTGCTTTCGGGATAGTTTCGGTAGGTAGTTTCGAGATCATTTCGGGACAGTTTCAAAATGGTTTTCGGGACTTTTTTCGTAAAATTTCAGGGATGTTTTGGGAAATGATTCAGATAGGACCCGAAAATAGACAAAAATCATCTGGGAGATACATTCGGTGTTTCTTGGGATTATCTTGTTATTGTTTTCGATATAATTTCAGTACTTTATCGAGATAATTTCCGGGCTGTTATTGGAACCAATTTGCATTATTTTGGAAGTGTTTCCGACAATTTCAATATGGTTTTCGGACTTATTTCGTAAAATTTCAGAAATGTTTGGAATAATTTCGGAGCTTTCTTGGACCACCCAGAAGTAGTCCCGAAATGATTTCGATAGGTCCCGAAAGGTCAAATAATTATCTGGGTATTATTTTGGAGATACTTTCGAGTTATTTTGAAATTATTTTAGTACTGTTTATCGGCACAATTGCTTTCGTGATAATTTCGGTACTTTATGGAGATCATTTCGAGATCATTAAGGATGTTGTTCGGACCATTTTTACAACGGTTTCGGAAAATGTCTGCATAATTTCGGAGATCAAAAATGCTATACTATTAGAAATTGGAGGATAATTCCGAAAACGTTATGCTCCCTTCATATATATGGACTAATTAATTTCGAGTGAAGTATTAAATTATAATAGAAATTTCGGAAGGAACCAGTTTTGAAACTTAAATAGCGTTTCTATCTGGATTTTGATAACGCAATAAACTTACTATGTATAGGAAGTCACTGGCATTGGTAAATGTTTCATAAAACTTTAAAATCCAACAACCCTCTTGATGTCCTCATATCTTTCTAGGGGACCTGAAAAATTATATACTTAAATTTGCTAAATAAAAAAAGAAATAAAAATTTGTTTAAAATCTCTTAAGAAATAACAAATAGTTCCATAATAAGCTTTAATAAAATAAATAAAATGATAAAAAAATGGAGTTATTGAGAGAGTTGGCTAATATAATTGTATGGCCATAAAAGAGATTCATATAAAAAAATATATATATCGTTGATTTTTTTTTTTTTTTCAAAATCTAATTCAGGCAAAGGTGGGCTTGGTTCAATCTGCAAATTTATAGTCGATATGAGATATAAACAGGGACCGTATTAAAAAATCTACTTCCGAAATTTTCATATACACTAAACTTTATTTATCTGAAGAAAAAAAAAAATAAAAATAAAACAAAACAAAATAATATAAAAAATTAATAAAATAAAATAACAAAAGAAAAAAAAACAAAAAAAAAATTAAATTAATTTAAGTGAAGAAAAAAAATAAAACAAAAAATAAATAAAAAAGTTAAAAAAAAAAGCTAAAATAAAATAAACATTACTATTTATCTGAAGTAAAAAATGAAAATAAAAAAAATAAAAAAAATAAAAAAATATAAAAAATTAAAATATCAAAAAAAAAAAAAAACAAATAACAAAAAAAAATTAAATAAAAATGTAAAATAAACAAAAAAAATAATAAAGTAAAATAAAAAAATTAATAAATAAAAATAAAAAATTAAATTAAATAGAAATACATATATAAGAAATTAATAAATTAAAATAACAAAAGAAAAAAAAAACAAAACAATAAAGTAGACAGAAAAAAAATTAACAAAAAATAAATAAAAACAACTATAAAATAAAATAAAGTAAAAAATTAAAAAAAATTAAAAATATAAAAAATGAATAAACTAAAATAACAAAAGAAAAAAAATTGTAAAATATTAACAAAAAAAAAACAAAAAATAAAATAAAAAAGAAAGCAAAACAAAACAATGAATTAAAAAATAAAAAATAAAAAAAAAAATAAAAAATATTAAATAAAATAAAATGAAATAAAATAAAACAAAATAAAATTAAATAAAACAAAATTAAATAAAATAAAATTAAATAACATAAAATAAAATAAAATAAAATAAAATAAAATAAAATAAAATAAAATAAAATAAAATAAAAAAAATAAAATAAAATAAAATAAAATAAAATAAAATAAAATAAAATAAAATAAAATAAAATAAAATAAAATAAAATAAAATAAAATAAAATAAAATAAAATAAAATAAAATAAAATAAAATAAAATAAAATAAAATAAAATAAAATAAAATAAAATAAAATAAAATAAAATAAAATAAAATAAAATAAAATAAAATAAAATAAAATAAAATAAAATAAAATAAACTAAACTAAAATAAAATAAAATAAAATAAAATAAAATAAAATAAAATAAAATAAAATAAAATAAAATAAAATAAAATAAAATAAAATAAAATAAAATAAAATAAAATAAAATAAAATAAAATAAAATAAAATAAAATAAAATAAAATAAAATAAAATAAAATAAAATAAAATAAAATAAAATAAAATAAAATAAAATAAAATAAAATAAAATAAAATAAAATAAAATAAAATAAAATAAAATAAAATAAAATAAAATAAAATAAAATAAAATAAAATAAAATAAAATAAAATAAAATAAAATAAAATAAAATAAAATAAAATAAAATAAAATAAAATAAAATAAAATAAAATAAAATAAAATTAAATTAAATAAAATTAAATTAAATAAAATTAAATAAAATAAAATAAAATAAAATAAAATAAAATAAAATAAAATAAAATAAAATAAAATAAAATAAAATAAAATAAAATAAAATAAAATAAAATAAAATAAAATAAAATAAAATAAAATAAAATAAAATAAAATAAAATAAAATAAAATAAAACAAAATAAAATAAAATAAAATAAAATAAAATAAAATAAAATAAAATAAAATAAAATAAAATAAAATAAAATAAAATAAAATAAAATAAAATAAAATAAAATAAAATAAAATAAAATAAAATAAAATAAAATAAAATAAAATAAAATAAAATAAAATAAAAATAAAATAAAATAAAATAAAATAAAATAAAAAAAATAAAATAAAATAAAAAAAAAATAAAATAAAATAAAATAAAATAAAATAAAATAAAATAAAATAAAAAAAATAAAAATAAAATAAAATAAAATAAAATAAAATAAAATAAAATAAAATTAAATTAAATAACATAAAATAAAATAAAATAAAATAAAATAAAATAAAATAAAATAAAATAAAATAAAATAAAATAAATTAAGATTAAAAAAATAAAATAAAATAAAATAAATTAAAATAATATTAAAAAATTAAAGTGAAATAAAAAAATTTAAATGTTAATTGAGATAAAATAAAAATAATATATAAAAAAAACTGAACTGAAATAAGATGAAATAAAGTAATATAAATTGAAATAAAACTAAATTTAAATAAAATGGATTAACTGATTCGTCACCAATTCTAGTTCTATTCTAACTTAATGCATTCCTTGACGGTTCCTGATTATAACTAGCATTAAATTTTTTTTTTCAACTCAAAAATTTGACTTACATATACATATATAAAAGCTTATGCTATAAAAAATTAATAATAAGTAATATTTAAGTCATAATAAATAAAGCAAATTAGCACAAGCTGAACAAGACAATTGAAGGCAATCTAGATAGGGAATGTAGTGTTAACGTTAATGTAATGTAAATATTAATAAACTAACTGTATGTATTGCGTATGTATATGTGTGTAGTAAAAATAAAAAAGCTTTCTATGTGTTATTACTTAATTCGTAAAAAAAGTGTTGATATATATCTGAGACAAAAACTACAAATTCGCTAAGAGAAACTAATAAGTGTATGCACTTAGGTATAATTAAAAAAAAAAAAAAAAAAAAAACTGCAAAGGAATTGTCAGGGAAATGTACGCATATTTAAAAATCCTGAAGATTGAAAAGTAGCAAAATGTATAACTAAAACTACATAAAAACGAGCCCTAATATGGACATATTTTTTTGAAGCAAACGCCGCATTACGAAATGCGTAGTAAATAATCACAAAAGCTCAGCGCTGGAATCGCAGAGATTACAAATACTATCAAATTTCTTAGCTATTTAAGTAAGTAAATATTGTGTGCTACCTTCAAACTTAGAATAAAAATAAACAAGTAAAATTATTAAAAATCACTACCAAATGAGATAAATATTTCAAAAGCACACACTCATGTAAACGCATAGTAAAATTTTTTATTTACTTTTAATTTTACAAATTTAAAAAATCACTTCAGTTTTATTTTGAATGCAAATTACAACAAGAAAGTTCAAAGTTCATATAAGGAAAGTATTATTTAAAAGAAGTTCAAATGTAGTCAACATAAAACCTTATTATACAAGTATGTATGTATTTTTTTTTATCTTGAGAATAAACGCTGAAAGCTGGAAGATCATAATTATAATACAAAATACAGAAATCCATATAAATTGAAACAATAAATAATTGTTACTTATAAAATTTATCAATGATATTTGTTTTCATTCAAAAATAAATTGTATAATAAAGATTCTCTGATAGTAAATATTCGTTTTTGATATTTATTTGGTTTGCTTAAAATGCTTTGTGGCTCAAGCGGGTAAGTTTTTAGATGTTTGCCTGGATTGTCAATGAAATACCCTAAAACTGGAACCAGAATATTTTAGTAAGCCACATCATATGATGAACAATAATGCGATTGAATATCAGATGATGTCACACTACAAGTGATGATGCTATCGAATATCATATGATGTCAGAATACAAGCGATGATGCCATCGAATATCATATGATGCCACACTACAAGTGATGATGCGATCGAATATCATATGATGCCACACTACAAGTGATGATGCGATCGAATATCATATGATGTCGCACTATAAGAAATGATGTCATCGAATATCATATGATGCCACACTACAAGTGATGATGCGATCGAATATCATATGATGTCACAATACAAGCGATGATGCCATCGAATATCATATGATGCCACACTACAAGTGATGATGCGATCGAATATCATATGATGTCACACTATAAGAAATGATGCCATCGAATATCATATGATGCCACACTACAAGTGATGAAGCCATCGAATAGCATATGATGTCACAATACAAGCGATGATGCCATCGAATATCATATGATGCCACACTACAAGTGATGATGCGATCACATATCATATGATGTCACAATACAAGCGATGATGCCATCGAATATCATATGATGCCACACTACAAGTGATGATGCGATCGATTATCATATGATGTCACAATACAAGCGATGATGCCATCGAATATCATATGATTCCACACTACAAGTGATGATGCGATCGATTATCATATGATGTCACAATACAAGCGATGATGCGATCGAATATCATATGATGTCACACTATAAGAAATGATGCCATCGAATATCATATGATGCCACACTACAAGTGATGATGCGATCACATATCATATGATGTCACAATACAAGCGATGATGCCATCGAATATCATATGATGCCACACTACAAGTGATGATGCGATCGATTATCATATGATGTCACAATACAAGCGATGATGCCATCGAATATCATATGATGCCACACTACAAGTGATGATCCGATCGATTATCATATGATGTCACAATACAAGCGATGATGCCATCGAATATCATATGATGTCACACTATAAGAAATGATGCCATCGAATATCATATGATGCCACACTACAAGTGATGATGCGATCGAATATCATATGATGTCACACTATAAGAAATGATGCCATCGAATATCATATGATGCCACACTACAAGTGATGATGCCATCGAATATCATATGATGTCACACTACAAGTGATGATGCTATCGAATATCATATGATGCCACAATGCAAGCGATGATGCCATCAAATATCATATGATGCCACACTACAAGTGATGATGCGATCGAATATCATATGATGTCACACTATAAGAAATGATGCCATCGAATATCATATGATGCCACACTACAAGTGATGATGCGATCGAATATCATATGATGTCACACTATAAGAAATGATGCCATCAAATATCATATGATGCCACACTACAAGTGATGATGCGATCGAATAACATATAATGTCACACTACAAGCAATGATGCCATCGAATATTATATGATGTCAAATTTCAATGCGTTGGAGTATCATATGATATATAACTACAACAAAAACTTTTACGACTGTCCAATTTTATGAGTCGTCAGTAAAATCGACAGTCCTCATTGGAAAATGTGTTAGTACATCATAAAATGGGCGATATTTTCAAGTTTTGAAGACATATCATGTGATTATCATACCACGTAAGGAGCAATGGAATATCATATGATGCCAAATTTTTCAGACATAGTTATTATGTAATTATCACCTATGTAACATGTAATTCGGATATCATGCACTGCTTTTTATGCTAGTACATACACTATAGCGCATGATGATGATATTGCCCAAAAAACTGATCATGTGACTATCAACGATGTAACATTCGGTTTGGAACTACGCATTGAAAGAATAAGGGATATGGCCAATTGTCATTCCCCTTTTTCTTTTCAAGTTATAAAAATTTGATTCAATGAAATACCTCAAATTTACTGATTTGAGAGTAAGGTTTCGAGCCAGAGAGTCCCGATTCCGCATCCCGGAGCTACCGCGCCATTTTTCGCCTCCAAAATCTCGGGATAATATTAATTAAAATCCTGGGCTTTGGGATCCGGGTATTTGAATAAATATAACCCCAGAAACTGCTAAAACACCTCCAAAAATATCGAGAGAGGTATCAAAAAACGCTGTTTGGCTTCGATTTCAATAATCCGAAACAGAAATTAAAATTTTTGTTTCAGGGAAAAGTTCTTGGCAACGATAATTTTACCTGATCAAAAACCAAAATTGGTATTTATATGCAGAACATGTTTCTTAATTGTTGTTGTTGATGTTGTAGCGAGGTGTAGCCCTGCCTAAATATCAGACAGGGTCACCTCGAGTGTATTGTTCTTGGACGGGCCGATATAAGAAAACGTCCCGGGTCGTTTCGGCACGATGGATACAGCACAAGTACTGGTACCGCTCTCGTAGAACCGGCAATACAAGAAACTAGCCGTGTAGGACATGTAGCTCATTTAGCGTTACCCAGGGTGCACCAACGGGGAGGCGACCCACGCTTACACCCCAACGTTTCTTAGTTGGTGGCCTTCGGCAGCGATTAAAAGAAGACTGTTAGCCGGACTTACATCTGCTTCACGATCCCCAGTATTTCTGCGCAGACCACACTTCTGCATTTTTCGTAACATTCTATTTGTGTGATTATAACAACCACATAAAATTGACTAAACATTTTTCGAATTGCTTGCAATTATCTTACTTACATATGTGCTGTTCATCCTGAGCCTGCGTTTAGCATTTAGCCCAAAAAGCAGCATTTTTCCACACAATTTTGAAAGCTAAACGTAACTAAATGCTGTTTTATTTCTGCATTAGCTTTAGCAGCTTCGCAGGTACAGTACAAAGAAAAATTTCCTTGTATGAAGAAAGAGTGAAAAAAATGTTACATACCTTTGGGCGAACCGCTGTTTATATTATGTTGAGATATCTTCTCACTAAGCAATTCAACGTACTTATGCAATAATTTTTCCTGTTAAAAAATTTTTGAGGTGAGGAGTTTCCAAGTTTGTTTAGAAAGTCGGTTTCTTTACCCACGAACTCACTTTTATAAAAGAAATGGAGTTTATCTGAAAAGGCAAGCATACTTTCACTTGCAATGTAGGAACGCACCTTCAGCATTCGAAAATTAGCTAAATGCGCATTTTCAAAATGCGGCATCATGAACGCATCTTCGAAATGTACCGAAAATGGAAAATGCTGCTTTTAAAACTCAGCATGAACACTACATTACATACTTAATATAGCCTTTAACCGCCTAGACAATTTTGGCCGTCCCTTGGACAGTTTGAAGTCGTCCACGCAAGTGGGAAAAGTTTCTAACCGTCATTCAACTGGGGATGACCAAAGCGATTATTCTATGTGCGGTCCAAGCAGCTCACTACGTCCGCGTCATAGCCAGTGAACATCCGTTCGGTGGTGAGTTGATGTCAGAAGGCGACAACGGGACAAGGTTTAAGGGCTTGCCAGGGGATTTGAAAAGCATGTGTTCCGAGACTTCGGGATGGTCATTTTAATATCCCGAAATTCCGGGATTGTCAAAAGCTTCTGGATTCGATGCCTTACTTGAGATGAAACTGAATTGTGCAACATTGCTAGAAATGTTCCTACTGGGGTATTATTTATATCAGCTAAGATCAAATATATTGCATACTTTGAGGATAAGCACTCACAGTAGTGGCTAGATGATAAAGGCTGTTTTATGTTCGTCTCACTCAATAGTTAAATGAATCACAACTTGTGATTCACAAGTGCAAAATTCGACTAAATTGCTAAATTGTAACCTTAGTTCAGCTCATTAACAGCCTAACCCGTTAGTTTTCTGCCAACTTGGTCTCATGCTCATACAACTTGTATGGGAGCAACCGAAATTGAACGCAAAGCGTAAAATCCTAATTCAATTTTGAATTTTTTTCTGTTCCACAAGAGCGTGCTTTTGCTAGCGCTCCGTTTTCAATAGCATGGTTATGTAATTTTTCTTTACATATTTGCATAGAATGTTAGCGAATTTATTCTGTGTGATATCCCGTATGCAGTGCAAACATACTTTTGTTTATATACAAGTTTTAGATTTACTAGCGGCTAACTGTCAACATTTATATTTGTAATTAACTAATATAACTATTGATAAATGCATTAACAAATATTGATTGCACCACACGAATTTATCTTGCATGCATTTGAATGCAATACTATATACAAAACAGTAGCCCATGAGGGTGAAAACATATTTGATAATTTGAATTTTATATTCTTACTCGAGTATTATCTTGTGTTGTTTATTTGGTATTGCATTTGACTAACGAAAGACTCAAGCAACGAACTTGCCAGTACACAAAACAATGCGCACATTCACCTCCCTTTGGGTGTGCCCTAATTTCTTCTTGTTATATTGTTGGCACAATGTCAAATATATTTTGATATGCATAAGGTGTTTCAAATCTATATATATGTACATATTTTGTAAATTGCATAGCAAGTGTTGTCAATAAAACACAAATAAATACAAATTGCCAATAGCGGGCATTGGTAGCGACAAAAAACTGTGGGACGAAATTCAAGGTTGTCGTTAAGTAAGCAAAGAAGCGTATTGCTACTGACACATGAATGTGTATTTGTAATACTTTTTCACTTTTTTTGCAAGCATTCAACAACAAAAGCAAAAACATACAAATTGCAATTTAAGAGTCTAACAGAATCGTTGAGAATACATATCTTGCTATGTTATTAGCGCGAATTATACTCAGTAACTAATAGACAGCTAATTATCGGCATTTGGATGTTACATTGGGCGGGCAGTAACTAAATTTGAGTAAAGTGGACAGCTAAAGCTCTGACAGCGCGCTGATGTGTTACGCATGAAAACGTGCCACGTTCAAAGGTTGGCACATTCGTCACGTTCATTGCGAAACGTTTAAATGGGAAACAAAAATTACTTACTAGCACAAATGTCTGGGCGAACAACACTGGAAACACCCCTATCATGAAAATTGTTGCATAATTTTGATTGGT
>CAXKVI010000005.1:12326683-12346683 GCA_964058755.1 Campiglossa producta | reverse complement strand
ATAAAATAAAATAAAATAAAATAAAATAAAATAAAATAAAATAAAATAAAATAAAATAAAATAAAATAAAATAAAATAAAATAAAATAAAATAAAATAAAAAAAAAATAAAATAAAATAAAATAAAATAAAATAAAATAAAATAAAATAAAATAAAATAAAATAAAATAAAATAAAATAAAATAAAATAAAATAAAATAAAAAAGATAAAATAAAATAAAATAAAATAAAATAAAATAAAATAAAATAAAATAAAATAAAATAAAATAAAATAAAATAAAATAAAATAAAATAACATAAAATATTTTATTGTTTTATTATAATTAAAAAGAATAAAATAAAATAAAATAAAATAAAATAAATTAAAATAAAATAAAATAAAATAAAATAAATTAAAATAAAATAAAATAAAATAAAATAAAATAAAATAAAATAAAATAAAATAAAATAAAATAAAATAAAATAAAATAAAATAAAATAAAATAAAATAAAATAAAATAAAATAAAATAAAATAAAATAAAATAAAATAAAATAAAATAAAATAAAATAAAATAAAATAAAATAAAATAAAATAAAATAAAATAAAATAAAATAAAATTAAATTAAATTAAATAAAATAAAATAAAATAAAATAAAATAAAATAAAATAAAATAAAATAAAATAAAATAAAATAAAATAAAATAAAATAAAATAAAATAAAATAAAATAAAATAAAATAAAATAAAATAAAATAAAATAAAATAAAATAAAATAAAATAAAATAAAATAAAATAAAATAAAAAGAAATAAAATAAAATAAAATAAAATAAAATAAAATAAAATAAAATTAAATAAAATAAAATAAAATAAAATAAAAAAGATAAAATAAAATAAAATAAAATAAAATAAAATAAAATAAAATAAAATAAAATAAAATAAAATAAAATAAAATAAAATAAAATAAAATAAAATAAAATAAAATAAAATAAAATAAAATAAAATAAAATAAAATAAAATAAAATAAAATAAAATAAAATAAAATAAAATAAAATAAAATAAAATAAAATAAAATAAAATAAAATAAAATAAAATAAAATAAAATAAAATAAAATAAAATAAAATAAAATAAAATAAAATAAAATAAAATAAAATTAAATAAAATAAAATAAAATAAAATAAAAAAGATAAAATAAAATAAAATAAAATAAAATAAAATAAAATAAAATAAAATAAAATAAAATAAAATAAAATAAAATAAAATAAAATAAAATAAAATAAAATAAAATAAAATAAAATAAAATAAAATAAAATAAAATAAAATAAAATAAAATAAAATAAAATAAAATAAAATAAAATAAAATAAAATAAAATAAAATAAAATAAAATAAAATAAAATAAAATAAAATAAAATAAAATAAAATAAAATAAAATAAAATAAAATAAAATAAAATAAAATAAAATAAAATAAAATAAAATAAAATAAAATAAATAAAATAAAATAAAATAAAATAAAATAAAATAAAATAAAATAAAATAAAATAAAATAAAATAAAATAAAATAAAATAAAATAAAATAAAATAAAATAAAATAAAATAAAATAAAATAAAATAAAATAAAATAAAATAAAATAAAATAAAATAAAATAAAATAAAATAAAATAAAATAAAATAAAATAAAATAAAATAAAACAAAATTAAATACAATTAAATTAATGCAAATAATCAAGTAAAATAACAATAAGAAAATTATAATAAAGTTAAATTAAAAAAAATGAAGAAAATATACCAGAGATCTTCTCGTACATTTTTTGCTAGTGCTTATGTTATAAGCCCAAGCTATTCTACAGTGAAAATAATCCAAAAAAAACTCACGTTTTCGGATCGCTATGACTACTTCAATTCATATGTTTGTTCGTATGTCAAGCTAATTTTGTTATATTTTGAGAGCCCTTTAAATGCAAATATATACTGCTGACATAGATAAGATGTCATTATTGTTGTTGTTATTAACAAAATTCTTCAAAGTCAAGGTACTAGTGCACTTTGTATAAACGCTAGTTAAACATTTCAAAGATTTATAAGCAGCGAATTCAAAAATATTTATTAAAATAGTATCAACAATTACATGATAAATAAACATACATATTTACATACATTAGGGCTGCGAGATAAAATAAATATTAATCCAATGAATGAATAAAGGCCGGGGTGCAAGTATAACCTTTCACTGGAGTTTAACCCAACATTTAAACTTAGACTGAAAACCCGTGCCCAAAGTAAATCCAATTTTGCGGATGATCTATTTTAAAGCTGCTCAAACTTCTTTGACGTGAAATTAAAATTAAAAAAATAATCAAATAGATCAACCCTAGTGCTCATAGAGTAAACTTGAGTACCAACTAAGTACTTGTACTTTTAGTTTTGTAAATATTTACCGCAAAATCGAGTAAATGCCGCCCTTCAAGAAAATGTGCATGGCATTTAAGTACGGTGGCACGTACGGCGTATGACGAGCGCGACGTGCACTGCTACCAGGTTAATTAGCTACCGCGCTCGCTACTGCTGCATCAGCTAATATTTCAATTTTATCTGCGTAATTATGTACGCTTGATAGACCGAGTAGGAGTGTTTGTGTGCTCAACATATTTACGTCGTTTAGCCGATATGAAATGTGTGAATTTACTCTATTTAAGTACCTATGTAGATAATCTAGCATTTCATGGTCAGGCAGAGTAGACGAGGCATATTTGACTACTGTTAAATTGTGAATTTTATCACGTTGCCTGCAAATTTGTTTGGGCATTTTTTTCAATATGATTATAGCTCGTTTAATATGGTAATGGTATGGTAATGGTATGGTAATGGTATGGTAATGGTATGGTAATGGTATGGTAATGGTATGGTAATGGTATGGTAATGGTATGGTAATGGTATGGTAATGGTATGGTAATGGTGGTATGGTAATGGTATGGTAATGGTATGGTAATGGTATGGTAATGGTATGGTAATGGTATGGTAATGGTATGGTAATGGTATGGTAATGGTATGGTAATGGTATGGTAATGGTATGGTAATGGTATGGTAATGGTATGGTAATGGTATGGTAATGGTATGGTAATGGTATGGTAATGGTATGGTAATGGTATGGTAATGGTATGGTAATGGTATGGTAATGGTATGGTAATGGTATGGTAATGGTATGGTAATGGTATGGTAATGGTATGGTAATGGTATGGTAATGGTATGGTAATGGTATGGTAATGGTATGGTAATGGTATGGTAATGGTATGGTAATGGTATGGTAATGGTATGGTAATGGTATGGTAATGGTATGGTAATGGTATGGTAATGTATGGTAATGGTATGGTAATGGTATGGTAATGGTATGGTAATGGTATGGTAATGGTATGGTAATGGTATGGTAATGGTATGGTAATGGTATGGTAATGGTATGGTAATGGTATGGTAATGGTATGGTAATGGTATGGTAATGGTATGGTAATGGTATGGTAATGGTATGGTAATGGTATGGTAATGGTATGGTAATGGATGGTGGAAGGTATGGTAATTATGAGGTAGTAGGGAAGGGGAAGAGAGCACTGCGGTGTCGCTAGGTGAGGAGGGGAAGCAGACGACGGGGGGGGGAAGAGCTCCGTACTGGTAATGTAAATGGTCCATGTAATGTACATGGTCATGGGTAACTGTATGGTACTGTCACTGGGTTGGTAATGGTATGGTAATGGTATGGTAATGGTATGGTAATGGTATGGTAATGGTATGGTAATGGTATGGTAATGGTATGGTAATGGTATGGTAATGGTATGGTAATGGTATGGTAATGGTATGGTAATGGTATGGTAATGGTATGGTAATGGTATGGTAATGGTATGGTAATGGTATGGTAATGGTATGGTAATGGTATGGTAATGGTATGGTAATGGTATGGTAATGGTATGGTAATGGTATGGTAATGGTATGGTAATGGTATGGTAATGGTATGGTAATGGTATGGTAATGGTATGGTAATGGTATGGTAATGGTATGGTAATGGTATGGTAATGGTATGGTAATGGTATGGTAATGGTATGGTAATGGTATGGTAATGGTATGGTAATGGTATGGTAATGGTATGGTAATGGTATGGTAATGGTATGGTAATGGTATGGTAATGGTATGGTAATGGTATGGTAATGGTATGGTAATGGTATGGTAATGGTATGGTAATGGTATGGTAATGGTATGGTAATGGTATGGTAATGGTATGGTAATGGTATGGTAATGGTATGGTAATGGTATGGTAATGGTATGGTAATGGTATGGTAATGGTATGGTAATGGTATGGTAATGGTATGGTAATGGTATGGTAATGGTATGGTAATGGTATGGTAATGGTATGGTAATGGTATGGTAATGGTATGGTAATGGTATGGTAATGGTATGGTAATGGTATGGTAATGGTATGGTAATGGTATGGTAATGGTATGGTAATGGTATGGTAATGGTATGGTAAGGTGGTGGGTAATGGTATGGTAATGGTATGGTAATGGTATGGTAATGGTATGGTAATGGTATGGTAATGGTATGGTAATGGTATGGTAATGGTATGGTAATGGTATGGTAATGGTATGGGTAATGGTATGGTAATGGTATGGTAATGGTATGGTAGTATGGTAATGGTATGGTAATGTATGGGTATGGTATGGTAATGGTAATGGTAATGGTATGGTAATGGTAATGGTAATGGTATGGTATGGTATGGTAATGGTATGGTAATGGTATGGTAATGGTATGGTAATGGTATGGTAATGGTATGGTAATGGTATGGTAATGGTATGGTAATGGTATGGTAATGGTATGGTAATGGTATGGTAATGGTATGGTAATGGTATGGTAATGGTATGGTAATGGTATGGTAATGGTATGGTAATGGTATGGTAATGGTATGGTAATGGTATGGTAATGGTATGGTAATGGTATGGTAATGGTATGGTAATGGTATGGTAATGGTATGGTAATGGTATGGTAATGGTATGGTAATGGTATGGTAATGGTATGCATGTCGGCATTTGTGTGTTGCACACACATTTATTTTTTATTTTTATTTATTATTTTATTGTTGCTTAAGTTATTTTTACGCTGAACAACAAACAAACATATATGAGTAGAACAATTTAGCACGCACGCCAAGCATAAAAACATGTTAAGTACAATTTGTAAGAGCAAATATGATTTTTTCCGACCAAACCACAAATGTTTATTGTAAATAAATTAGCTGAACAAAGACAAAACCAATCGCTAACAAGTTTTAGTGGTTTTTCACAGGTTTAAGTGTCATCAAGAATTTATGAACACATTTGACAATTGTATGCAGGAGTGCATACTTACATGTGTGTACTTCTTAGCGTGAGATATGTAAGCCGTTGACCAAAAGTTGTCATGTAGACTAAATCCTTACACATCAGCTATAGATCATTAAAAATATTTCTCAGCAAGCACTAGCACTCATCCTAAGATTATAGAACTGGTCTATGGTCTAGCTATTATTATTTTATTTTAATTAATTATTAAAATAATTAAAATTTAAATTGCCAATTGCTCAATCACACATATTGTAAGTACTAATACTAAGTACAAGTTTTGGCTATTGAGTCTTGCTCAAGCACTAAAAAGACAACTGAGAATTTAAAAATGTTTATTAGCTTTATGGTTATGCATTTAGTTTGAAGGTTTTTCATACGTATTTGCTTTTCAAACTCAATTGAAGTCAGACGACCTCATACCGAGGCATGTAATAACTAAAATGTGCTAAGTAAACTACTCTTTGAAGATATCTAATACAGATATGAAAATGTAAAGACAATGTTTTTGCGTGTGGTCTCAATATTCAGTTTTATTTCCTGCTCTTAACAACTTGACATCAAATAAAAATAAAATGATTTAAAATTAAAAAATTTTTTTTTTTTTTATATTGATGTAACTCTAAAATCCAATATCAAAGCAATCGGCCACTGAAAGCACGCAAAAAAACAATATAAAAGTCCCATCAACCAACCAACATCCATGTAAATAAACAAGCCAACCGGTGCATATCCTAAATGCGCACAATGTGGTAAGCAACGTCCATTACCACTAGCCAATAACTGCGCCAGTGAACCATGCAACACAGCAACATTATGACGTCAACAATATGCCACCGGCTTGCACATTACTGCACATCGCGTGTGGCATGCAGCTTGAAAGTGAAATAATACTAGATAAATAAAAAAGAGTGTGGCAAAACATATAATGAAAAATGCATTGCAAGCAAATTGTTTAACAAAAAGCAATGAAGCATGCGATTGGGCTACATTGCACATACAATGCCACTGGCGGCAAATTTACCAACACAAATCTACTTCTTTCCACCTTGTAGGGAAAATTTCTAGGCTGTTTGTAGTAATTTTTTTTTTCAATTTTCAATTTTGTTTTATTTTACTAATTTTTTTTTAGTGAATTTAACTTTATTTAATTTTATTTAATTTTTTATTTGTTTTTTTTTTTTTTAATTATTTTTTTTTTTATTTCTTTTTATTCTGTATTGTTTTGTTTTCTTTTTTTTATTTTATTCTATTTTGTTGTATTTCATTTTATTCCATTTTATATTATTCATTTCGTTTTGTTTTACTTCTTTCTTCACTTTTTTTCTATTTTTTTTATTATTTTTTGTTTATTTATTTTATTTTATTTTATTTAATTTTTTTTTTATTTTTTTTATTTTATTTTATTTTATTTTTTTTTTTTTATTAAATTTCATTACATATTCTTTTCGTTCCTATTTATTTTTTTATTTTTTTTTTGTGTTTCTTTTTTGTGGTTTCTTTGTGCCACTCTTTGTTGAATTCCCTGCAGGGTATACACAAAGTATGTTTGCATGTAGCACTTATGAATGTTGCTATTGCAGCTAACAGGTTTGTGTCTTCAGTCTTTCGTTGTTTTGTTTTTTTTTTCATACGATTGGCTTTGACGGACTCGTCTATTCGCAAAACGCTTTTAATACTCACTCCAAACATGCCGCTTGCGTTTATTGAGTCAGTGACAGTTATTGAAATTGAGAGTGCACTTTTGTTGAAAAATGAAAATGAAAATGCATACATTTTTTATACATACATATATTGCAGACATGTTAGCGTATTTACCCACTTTTTGCATGCCCAAGTGTAGCAAATTCAAACATCACGGCAGTCACCTTCACAATGCTTTGGCAATCGTCCATTTCACGCAATTATGGGTTTGTGGCACGCTCGCTATCATTTTAAGTTTGTTTTGCAGACACAAATACATGGTGGCCTTGTCTGGGGAATAGAAATGGTGTTTATGTTTATTATGAAGAGTAAATAATTTTTTTTTTTCTAGTTTTTCATCGTACGCATGGCAGGTGTTAACTGAGGTGTGTTTAATATTGATGGATGATGAGCCAACTGCTTCGGGTTCTTTTTTCACATTTCTTTACCCACCCCCCAAAGGTTCTTAAGTCGATTTTGTAAGTGGGGAAAAAGAGAGTTTACATATTTTACACTGCGTTTGGTTCTCATATTAGAGCCAGTTCCATATCTCAGAGTTCCTTGAACCTTAACAGAAAGTAAATACGCATCTTCTTTTGTTGGCTGCTAACTTAAAGTTTATGATTATGGCAAAACCATCACAACACACAATCCTGTATACGAATTAAAGCCGAGAACCAGTTATTATCTTACATGACTAAGCAGACGTCTCTACTTAGATTGGTAATCAAATGCAGCAACATGCCAAGGGACATTAACTAACTACAACACAAATTACTGCACATTGGTTTGATGGGCTATTGCTTTGTGTGGTGTTGTAAAAACCCAGATTGCAGCTCAAAAGCCAAGAGGCCATATATTTTAAAAGCTGACAGCAGAAAAAGAAAAAAAGAAAAGAGATTTCCTATTATAAAGATGACTATCTGGTAAGTTAAACAGGATCTGGTGTAAATGTGCTTGTCTAACCACATTTCAATGAAATGTGGCAACGTTGTGGATTAGGAAAGAGTTTGTTCTTCAAAAAAAGGGCTGCACATTCTTTTAATTATGTGTGTGTGTGTATGTTTGTTCGCCATTATGAGTTTAGATAAAGTTAGATGAGATATGTGCATGCACACCGGTGTGCACACCGCTTTGTTGGTTACTCTCAACTCGTACACCAATATCAACCGTTTTTCTCCAGTTATTTCAAACTAGATGACCCAGCAGACGTTGTTCTGCCAAAAAGTTATTTGCCATTGTGTTTCCCTGTCTCTATCCCTATCACTATCACTATCCCTATTACTATCACTATCCCTATCACTATCACTATCACTATCACTATCACTATCACTATCACTATCACTATCCCTATCACTATCCCTATCACTATCACTATCCCTATCACTATCACTATCACAATTACCATCACTAACCATATGACTATCGCTATCACTATCACTACCACTATCACTATCCATATCACTATCACAATTACCATCACTATCCATATCACTATCAATATCACAATTACCTTCACTAACCATATGACTATCACTATCACTATCACTACCACTATCACAATTACCATTACTAACCATATCACTATCACTACCACTATCACTATCACAATTACCATCACTATCACTATCGCTGTCACTATCCCTATCGTTATCCCTATCCCAATCCCTCTCCTATCCATGTTACTATCCCTAAGCCTAACCCCAACCCCCAAATGTAACCCTAATCCCAACCCTATCCAAAACTCTAGTCCTCACTCGAAATCTAACTCTATCCCTTGGGAAATGAATGAAATTATGAATATCAGATTTAACATCACGTTCTTCAAGGCAATATGACAAAACTAATGGGTGCTGTTATTCAAGTCCCGTAGGATTTTTCGAGAATTTTATTGGATATTCTCCTATTCTGGCCCGAGAGCAATCTGAATTGGTGTCAATCATCTAAATCGGTGCAAAGCTCTCCAAGCCATTCTTGGTATTTTGCCGCTCGGTCTGGAAGGATGCCAGCAGCATCGGCTCTGCGGCAAAGCGAATCATCCGGCTGGGGGACAAGCACTACTGGACACTCCAATTGAAGTTTTCTTCCGCTGAGAACAGATCATTGTGAGACCACAATAGTCGGAGATAGCTACTTCAGAATAAACATTCCCAGCCAGGAAGACTGGGAGTGTTGGCATTGTTGTCCTTCTACTAATAGCGGCTCTTCCATACACATCCACGGCACGAAGTTAGACGCCAGATTTAGAAGAGGAGTTTATTCAAGGGATCTGCACCCTTGAGCTCTCTTTCAGAGTACCAGAACATTGCTGCGTCTTCCAGAGTGAAATCTCAGCAATCTTGGACGCCGCGGGGGTGCGAGAGTAGGTCGCCTTAACGTTGGTGCACCCTGGGTAACGCTACATGGCCTATTGCCGGTTCTACGAGAACGGTACCAGTACTTTTGTACTGTATCCATCGTACCGAAACAACCTGGGCCGTTTTTATTTGTTCATATCGACACGGCCAAGAGCAAGAGCTACACTTCGTTACAACAACAACAACAATGCCGCAGCTTAAATAGGTAAACTCACCTACGGACGGGATATTGTTATTTTCCGCGACAACCCAGCAGTCATCAAATCCCTTGGCTCTTACTCGTTCAACTCTGAACTGACGCCAGCTGTCGTATTTCTCTTCACTCTGAACCGACACTCAGCTGTTGTCTTTCTCTTCACTCTGAACCGACGCTCAGCTGTCGTCGATCTTTTGAATAGATGGCCCACCGCATGAACTTCAAATGGTCCCAGCACGCAGGAACTTTGAGGAAAATTGTAGGACAGACGAACTAGCTAGGCAGGGCACGATCAAGCAGGTTCTTCCCGACAACAGAGCGTAAAATCCCGAGTCCAGGGTTAGTGGTATCACAAAGAGGCATTTTGAAAATAGCCTAAGTGCGCCTCTGCGGCAGCCACTTAAACCTAAAAGCATGGTAATCGGCAGAATAGGAGTCCGGAGGGTGGGGGTAATTGAATAGCTACCCGCGAAACATTCCCTCCCATGCGTTGGCCAGGTCGGTTGTAATAAGTGCCTTAACTCGGTATGCTAGCTCTGCCTGGGCGGACAAACCCTTATTTTTTCAAATCACATTAAAAAATTAAATTTTAAAACAAGGCTCGGGCTGCTAAAGCCCATCTGTGCTTAATTCACACCAAATGGGCAAACAAATTTATTGCTAACCGAAGTTGATGCAATACATTCATCAATGTTCGACTTGAACTGCAATTGCATTTCGTTGCAACATTTTTACGACCGATTTCGTATGACGTTTCTGTTGGCCGCATTTTTTTTCTTGTATTTGTACGCTGAACATACATAGACCAGTCTAATTATCTACGCCGCGAAAGAGAATGTTAGACGGCTTCTAATGCATTCGTTCAGTTGGTCTGCTGAAATGTTGTTGTGGTGTGACGGGTTGAAGCGTGTTTTAATACAAAAACAAAAAAAAAAAAAATAGAAAAAAGCTTAGATGTGGAAATGCTTTGTTGTTGTCTTAATATTTATATGGCCAATTCCGTTGGAGTTTTTTTTAGGTCGTTGGTGCGGTGCGGTGTGGTGTGGTGCATTGCTGCACATGCGCGCATGCGCTCATGCGTTGTTCCTCGTTCACTTGAATGTGTGGCGCACAGTTTAGCAGCTTTGTGCACATTTACTTATGCGCATACAATGGTTTAATTCTTTCGAAATGTGTAGACGTTTGAGTGCAAATGTGTGGTGTGTGTGCACACTTTTGCTTTCAACTCCATGCTCCTTGTTTGGATGTTGATTACGTCGTCGCAAGAATCATATTTAGCTGTAAGCTTTGCGTACAAAAATTGTGAACAAGAAACTTCTGTCACATTGGAGAATGGATAACGCGCTATTCAGGTTGGGACTTAGATATTTGCAACATAATTCTGTGCTGCTGCTGCTGCTACTGCTGCTGAGGTAACAAAGTGCTATTACAGTGTGCTAAGCTGAGATAGTACCATACGCGCCAAAATTTTTGGTAGCCTTTTTCTCGGTGAGTATTAAAGCTTAACTGTTAGAATACAGATCGGTGGGTATTAGATAGCTTCCTTCAGATCTGGGGAAATAAATGGTACCCGCTTTTACTCGACAACACAAAACCTTTAATATCTCAGTTCTAGAAAAGGTGGAATTACGCCATTTGTGCTTTAAGGGGCTCTAATTTTAGATATCGCTTATTTCGATAACTTGGCCGTTTTCGGAGTTATCGGAAGATTTCGGTGTTATCGATCAATATTTGGGCGGCACGCAGGTAAATGGAATTATTCCCACATAACATATCGATTTTTGTTTTGCCAGTGGCATGAATGTGAGCCCTCAACGACAGACACCATGACGTATACGTAACAATTTTGCTACACATTCATATTTCTGGCAAAACGAAAATTTTAAAATATTTAAAAACTCGTTTTTAAACATTTTTGTTGCGCCAGAAAAATGAATGTACAGCACATTCGTTTTTCTGACAGAAGTTTCAAGGATTGACCAACACATTTATGAAAATGGCATTGCAAATTTCCTTCATTGTATTATCCTTCACAGGTATTATATTAGATAACAAAATGTATTTGGAAATCAGTTAGCATACCCTTTGCTACGGTATCTAATTCCATAGATTTTTTGTTGGTCAGAACTTGCCAGCAGTCTTTCATAACAGCTGTATTGTTGGAAATCCTATCAAATTTAATAGAAAACATAAACATGTACTTTCTGTCATCATTATTTCGCACTCCTTCAGCATTCTCTTCAAGCATTCTAATTGGTAGTATTGCAGCATCAGTTATTTATTTCGCTGTCTACAAATTCGTTAGCAAAAAAAGTTGCGTATACGCCGTGTCACTTTTATTGAAATTTCAAGTGGTTTTTCGTCATTGAACCAAGGGGGCTAATTTTTTTTTTTGGAATCGACATAAAATACTCCAAGCTTACATTTCATTATAGCTAGAAGGTGTAGCGCGCTGTAGCACATACACTTTTTGTCTATTCAAAGTAACAAAGGTAGCATTTAACAAATGCTCTATTTTCCCACAATATCACAACTAAAAATTCTTCATATTTTAACATTTCTTTATAAGACTACATTACTCAAATCTGAGCCACTGTGCGGGATAACATCTACAGGGTCTACTAGCGGCCGAAAATCGCAACAGAACAGCGCTATCCGAAGAAAACAATATCTCGCACATATCGCACCCTAAGTCAAAAACCGTCACAGCTCAAAAACTTTTTTGAACGCTTTCTTAGCATAGTCGCTTGATAAAAAAAAGTTCAACCATTATATAATCATTTTTTGATCAATTTTTATTAATTGGGCGTGGCACTGCCCACTTTTAAGGGAGGCATTTTTGAAAATTCGACTGGTCGTAACTTTTAACTGATTACGATAGAACGATGAAATTTGGCACAAAGCATACTAGTATCGTTGCGCGTATAAATGATGAAATTGGATAAAATCGCCCTGCAACCATGCCCACTTTCGATATCGAAATTTTCGAAAATCACATAAATTAACATAATTTGGTAACGGAAATGGCTAAAATGATATAGTTTGGCTGGATGAACCCTCTAGTCATTATATAATAATTTTTTGATAAATTTTTTAAAAGTAGGCGTGGCACCGCCCACTTTTCAGGGAAGCATATTTGAAAATTTCACGGGTCATAACTTTTAAACTGATTACGGTACAACGATGATGTTTGGTACAAAGTATGCTAGCACAATAGGGAGTATAGATGTTGTAAGTGGACGAATTCGCTTCACAACCACGCCCACTTCCGAAATGGAAAATTTCGAAAATCATATGAAAACAACCGCTGAGTATTTAATGTTCAGTTTACCCGAACTAAGACTTTCTTACTTGTTAAAAATTAAGTTGCTTTTTTGAGTTGTGACTCTTTTCTGATTTACTGTGCGATATCTTGAACAATGTAGACTTTGTTAAAATTGAAATGTCGAAATGATACTCTCAATTTTAGCTATTTGATAAAAGCGCACGACCCACATACTCAAATCCATAAAATTAAAAATTCTATCAAAATTGCAACAACAATCCTAACGCGCGCACAAGCTGTCATAATCACAGTCAAACATAGAAAAAAAAAAAAAAATGGGTCCACAGCGCAATCGTAAAAGACACAAACCGGCCTAATACTGGCTAAAGCCATTGGTGGCAGGCAGACTTGACAGACAGCGAGCAGCGATCATTACCACAGAATAGGCCATCGAATATTTACACATACAAATACAATTCATGCATATGAAAGCAAATAAATGCAAACAAGTCCCGTCTTGGGGGCCGGTTTTTTTCAAAAGAAAATGAAAATTTCGACATATCAAATCCATAAATTAGCAATTCGTAGCTCGGAAGCGCGGCAGGCAGTCAACGTTCCGGCTGTAGCAGCAGCAGCAGCAGTAGAAAAAACTTGGCCGGCGCGTTGAGTGTGGAAATTCTCGAGTGCAAATATTTTTTCAAGAAATTGTTCAACAAAAAGTAAACAAACACGAATGCACATACAAGTAAACATTGAGCTTGGTATGTTCAAGTGAATATGTATGTATTTGTGTATGAGTATGTACTTGTATGGATGGATTGGCAAATAGTAGATATGTGGCGATAACGCAACACTTGCACTTGTGGTCTGGTATTTGCGCTTGTTGCTGTTGTAACTGTAATTCATTTTTCTTAGACAGCATATTCACTCATGGAGTTGTTATCAATGTTTTTCCTAAGAACGTCCGAGGAAACTCGCAGTAGTCGAAGTTCTTTCTAGGTCTTGGGATCGCGCGATCTGCGTCGAGGGTTCTATGTTTGCATACATTTGTATATCTGATTGTTTGTGTATGAAATTATCGCTTTAATGCCCTAGACCTAGTTCTAAGTAATAATCAGATAAATCAACTTTGACTTAATCAATAAATATTCTCAATTCTATAAAATTCTGTGTATATGTACAGTCCACGAGAAAATAAAAGCAGACCCGACTTGGGGTCATCCTATTATGACTTTTTATACCTTTCATGAACATGAAATGGTATTATAACTTTGGTCTGATGTTTGTAAGTATGAGAAGAAGAAGAGATGGATCCATTAATAAGTATACCGAAATGATCAGGATGACGAGATGAGTTGATTTAGCCATGTCCGTCTGTCCGGCTGTCTGTCTGTTTGAACGCAAACTGGTCCCTCAGTTTTTGAGATATTTGGCTGAAATTTTGTATGCGACCACCATTTTCTAATATAGGAATCATTTGTCGGAACCAGCAAGATCGGACCGATATTACATATAGCCCCCATACAATCGATTGTTCCGATAAACGGATTTTGGTCTATAACCTGTAATTATAGAGGTAGGAAAGTGAAATTTTGTAGAGATTGCTTTTTTATATTAGAAATATCGGTGTTGAAAATCATTGCGATGGAATAAATATTTCACATAGCCCCCATACAATCGATTGTTCCGATAAACGGATTTTAGGCTATAACTCCTTTAATTAAAGAGGTAGAAACGTGAGATTTTGTAAGAATTACTTATTTTACATAAGAAATATCGATGTTGAAAATCATCGTGATGGGATAAATATTTCCCATAGCCCCCATACAATCTATTGTTCCGATTAACCGATTTTGGGCTATAACTCCTGTAATTAAAGAGGTAGAAACGTAAAATTTTGTAAGAATTGCTTTTTTCATATAAGAAATATCTACATTGAAAATCATCGAGATGGGATAAATATTTCACATATCCCCCATACAATCGATTGTTCCGATAAACGGATTTTGGTAGATAACTCCTGTAATTATAGAGGTAGGCACGTGAGATTTTGTAACAATTGCTCTTTTAGAATGTGGAATGTCGATGTCAAAAATCAATGAGATTGAACCAATATAACACATCGCCCCCATATAAACGATTGTTCCGATAATTTCGGTATGAGCTAAAGTTAAATTGAAACAGGCTGTACTGGGGATCGAGCAGTGAAAATCGTGACGCTTATTTATGAAAGGTATATAGCCTTCAGCACAGCCGAAGACAGCTTTCCTTACTTGTTTTTTTTTTTTAATAAATTTATAAGCGGTGTCACGCCCACTTTTACAAGAGGCATTTTCAACTGGTCATAACTTTAAAATTGATTATAGTAGAATGATGAAATTTGGCAGGTTTCATGGTGGTATAGGAAATATTTCCTGATGAATTTGGCGTATCGAAACTAGACTTCCATATTTTTAATTATTATTTTTTTTCTTTTTTTGTAATATTAATTTTTATTTTGTCATAATTCTATTTTTTAATTTAATTTTTTTTTTTACTTTTGTTTGTTTTATTTTATTCATTTTTTTTTTTTTGTATTTCATTTCATTTTATTTTATTTATTTTATGCATTTTATTTTTTTATTTATTTATTTTATTTTTTTTCTTTAGATGTATTTTACTTTTTTAATAGATTTTTTAAAATTATTTTATGGTATTTCGCTTCGTGATTTCACTTCATTATTTTTTATTATTATTGTATTTTATTTAGTAAATTTTTAATTTTTTAATTTTTTTTTTTGTAATTTTTAGTTTAATTTAATTTTTTTAAATTTCACTTTTTTAATTGCTTTTTTATTTCATTTCTTACAATTTAATTTTTTTTTACTTAATTTTTTTTTTTTCTATTTATTTTATTGTATTTCGTTTTATTTTCTTCATTTCTTTAATTTTATTTTAGTTTTTTTTTTGTTTTTTTTTAGTATATGTTATTTTTTTTTTTTATTTGATTGTATTTTAATTAATTTAATTTTTTTCTTTTTTATTTTTTTTTTTATTTTTTTTTCAATTTCTTAATCTTTTTAATTTTATTTTATTATATTGTATTTCATTTTATTTTACTATATTTAATTTTTTATTTTTTTATTGTATTTTTTTTTACTATTTTTTATTTTATTACATTTTATTCTATTTTATTTAAATTTAGGACTCGTCTTTGCAGAGGCAAGTATAACAAATAAATAAAAAGCCTGGGCTCAGGTATGCTTTTATTTTGTCGGTGAGTGTGCATATTTTATTGAGGAATGAAAAATTCTCAACTGTAAAAAAATTAGTTCAGCGGCCCTGAAACTGTGTAATTTCAAATTAGCAACTAGAATTAGAAATAAATATGTATGTAAGTATGAATGAACTTGTGTATGAGATGTTAAAAAGCAAGTCCATAATAATTAGCGAATTCGAAGATTGTGTCGATATATCTCAAAGTTAAAGGGACAAACGGTTAATCTATAAATTTAAATCTAATTACCTTGACCCGTGCTCCACCTAACGAATTGTTTTGATCAAATATTGCATTGTTGTGGGGTCTGAACTAAGAGACAAGTTTCGAGTATCTAGCTTACCGAAAGGAAAGTAAAGGGATGGAAAAGAAGGGGAAGGAAAGGAAAGGAAAATAAGGGAGAGGGAAGGGAAGGGAAGGGAAGGAAAGGAAAAGTAAGGAAAGGAAAGGAAAGGAAAGGATAGGAAAGGAAAGGAAAGGGGAAGAAAGGAAAGGAAGAGAAAGGATAGGAAAGGAAAGGAAAGGAAAGGAAAGGAAAGGAAAGGAAAGGAAAGGAAAGGAAAGGAAAGGAAAGGAAAGGAAAGGAAAGGAAAGGAAAGGAAAGGAAAGGAAAGGAAAGGAAAGGGAAGGAAAGGGAAGGAAAGGAAAGGACAGAAAAGTTATGGAAATGAAATTAATGGGGGAAAAAGTGAAAGAAAGGTAGTAAAGGGAAATAAAGGAGAGTAGAAGGAAAGGAAATGGATCATATTGGTCTCATTTTGAGGTCATATTGGGGTAAGTTTGGGGGCAATTTGGGATCATATTGGGATAGTTTTGGGGTCAATTTGGGATCATTTTGGGGTCATATTGGGATCATTTTGGGGTCATATTGGGATCATTTTGGGGTCATGTTGGGGTCATTCTGGGATCATTTTAGGGTCTAGTTGGGGTCATTTTGGGTAAATATTGGGAAAATTTTGAGGATCATCTTTTAGATGATTTTGGGGCCAATTTGCGATTTTTTACGATCATTTCGAGGTCATATTGGCAACAAAATTTGTATTTTTGTTTTGAAGGTGTTTCAATTAATAAGTAGCGTTATTTTTGCAATTCAAACCTTTAATCAAATTTTTTATAAATTTTCGAAGAGAAATATTTTTTTTAGATTACAAAGATTTTTTTTAATTGACATAATTATAAAATGTAAAATATTTTTCAGCAAAATTTTTAATTAGAATTTTTTAATAAAAGTAATAACCTCAAAGATAAGAATTACATTTTTTTATTTTTGAAATTAAAATATCTTTTATAATTTATTTTCGCCCTAAAAAAAAAAAAAAAATTTTAGATAACTAAATAATTTTTTTTTTTGTTTTTCGAAATGAAATATTTCTTAGATTACAATTGAATATCACTATTTTGTATGCAAGTCTCAAATATATTGATTTATTGCTTCCAGCTCTTTTTGTAGAAGTTTCGAAAACAGCTTTTAATTACGATCCCTGCATAATTTCTTAAAATAATATGTTTAAGGCCCCACCCACCCCCTGTTTTATCAGCTGTCGACCACATATCATGGCATTGTTCTAAAATTCTATCAACATTGCAAGCACGAAACAGAACTGATGCTGACGACTTGAAGCAAAATATTTGCAATTCTACAAAAAAAAAAAACAAAAAAAAAAAACACACAAAAAAAAAAAATTAAAATGAATGCGTGACAGTAGTTATAAACTAAAATACATATATGAATAACTATTTATGTACATATTTGTTTAAATAATTGTTGACGTAAATATATGTATATTTTTTTTTTTTTTTTTTTTTTGTACATTGGTATCATCGCGGCCAAAACAAACTTGGTTAACAACGACGAGCTGGCGGCTGAACTTAGTCACCAGGTTTAGTTCTTAACGGCAAATTGCTAATAAATTTAATGCACAAAGCAAAGTTTACGAAAATATTTAATTAATATTAATAAAATGAAAAACAAAAAAAAAAAACTTCAAAGTGCCTCGCTTTTCGCAAAGTCATCGTTAATGCTTAGTGCTTATTCTCAAGCTTTGATGTTATCTGAAAAGTTTGTTTGTTTTTGCTGTTTGTTCTTGTTTTGATTTTCCGTCTTTAACTTTACGCCAGCTACCTTGTTTCATTTTGTTTTTGCACATTTTTGCCTTTGCTCGTGTTTTGTGTTTTCTATTTTTTGCAATTGATTACTTCATTTATTTGCAGCGCCACCGACTTTGGCTTTAGCTGTTTGGTCTTCATTTGTCAAAGCTTTGGCTTTTCAAGCTCGCGCCGTTTGGAGCCACGCTAAGCTGGGCTGTGGTGCTGTGCTGCGACGCGCAGCAGCAGTGTGCAAAGTGGCAAATAAGTTGGCTTAGAGGCGATCGTCACGTCTTGTTCGTTCAGTACGTTTTGAACGTTGCGTCTTGGCGGTTGATTTGACTGAAATTTGTTCAGTTCACGAGTGTGAAACATAGAAGGCGCTTGTTGGAAAATAGAATTTTTTTAAAAGTGAAAAGTGGTACACAGTAAAGGAAATTTCTTTCAAGTGGTTCTTTCGGTATGGCGGTTTTGTGGATGTAAATGAAATTAAGAATGTTAAAAAAAATAATTTTTTTTAATTTTGCGGAATTTCTCACTTTGTGAACAAAAATGTATGAAAAGGTGAAAAAGTTTATGTAAAATGAAAAAAATTTTAAAACTGACCTAATTATTTTCGGAGTATAAAAAACCACCTAAATTCGTAGTAAAATTTTGTTTCGATAAAAAAAAAATTATGCTTTCTAAAAAAATTTCAAAAAATTCAAAAAAAAAAAAAAAAGTTTCATTATGACAGATTTTCAAATAATATTTGTGACGTTTTGTGTTTTCATTAAAAAAATTATTTAAATGCATAACACCAAAATATTTATTTGCAATTTTTTTCATATTTTTTTTTTTAGCAGACAAACATTTTGTGAAAATATGTATTGTGTAAAACCAACTTATTTATAGTTGTTTTTTACCTTCAGGAAATATTTTAAAATTTAAAAATCGTAAAAACAAAATTAAGTCAAATAATTTTGGACAAAAAAATTTTTTTTTTGTTTTATTTTTTTTTTTTTTTCTCGAAATTGTTTTTTTTTTTACTTTTCTTTTTTCACAATATTACCCAAATTTTTAACACCGATACATTTTTTCCACCCTAGTAAAAAATAAAATATAGAAAAAACTCAAATTTATTTTTTTTCTACATCTATGTAGCATAAAAACATTTCTGTGCTCAAAATCGAGTAAGTTTGTGTTAAATAATTGAAGTCGACTAGAAAGTTAAAAAAAAAATAATACAAAATTTTTGGTGCAAAATTCCCAGGTTCATATTTTTGAAATTTGTTTAGGGCAGGGGTCGCCAGGGCTCTCAACCTATTGAGCCATACAACAACAATGTCATACTATCTACAATAACATCGTTCCAGGAATAACAAAAAATTATTCGAAAGAATTATTATCGATTTGTTCTTGTGAGCCACAAAAGAGCCACAAGATGTTGTTGTAGAGCCGCAGTGAGCCAAAAGAGCGTTATCTGGTTTGGAGTCTTAAGTTTAAACATATCCGATGTGTGATGCAAAAAAAAAAATTTGAAAACGCTCTTTGAAAGTGAAAGCTGCAGTATGTTCCGAAATATTTAAATAAAACCCCTTACAAAACTGTAAGATGAAAGAAAAAAATGAATGCTGAGTTTTTGAAAATAAAAGTTCAATTTTTTGCAAATTTTACTCTTCTAAAAACATTGCATCATCGCCCAAGAAGTTCAGTTCAAAAACAGCCTTCAAAATTCAAGAATGGCTTATCGCCAGAAGCTGCTTCGGAGTAGCTACATATCTTATACTTGCAAAAGGTCAAAAGGTCACTTTTTTTTTGTTCGCGGGAGGAGGAAATGTT